>JAYJME010001836.1:0-15166 GCA_036873775.1 Costaria costata
TTTTGCCACTGGAAAAGCACGACCCCAAATATTTTTACGCGAAATTTCGGGAAAAGTCGGATGCGGACCCCTGTAGCAACGTCGATTTTGTGGGTTCGAGTCCTGGATCCACCAATTGACTTTTTCTTTCAAAATTGACCATGGCCGAAAGTGCGAAAAGCATGAGCTGGAAAAATGGGACGCAAATCTACGAGCGGTGGGAATGCTGCGCCCTCTGCGCGTTAAAAACTGAAGGCACGTACCGTAGGGGAGGGGGGGGGCGTGCTTAGTGACCCCGGATCCGAGTTAGAGAGCTGGAGCAGAACGACGAAGAATGGGATGGAAAAAAAACAACATGGGAAATGCTGCTACTGAAAAGCAGCCCCCCGAAGTCGGCGGAGCATAGCCTTCATGACCAGAGCCGAAGGCTACCCCCACGTCGATGGCACAGCACGACACTGGCCCTGGCAAGTTGTCCATGGGTCAACTCGTCAACTTGAACAGAGTCGCCCCATAGATACATGCTTTAGTCGACCGAGGAGCTCACCTAATCCCAAACCCGACGCAGAAATCTGCGCGAACCACAAGCGAACGGTGTGAGGGCGCTGGAGGCCGGATCGGCCCGCTACCGATCCGCATTCTTCGTTATTTCTGTGCTATCCCCGGCGCGCCGGAACAGCTCGCGGGCGTAACAGGCACAACTGGTAGTAGCGCTACGAGTGGGTGAGTAAGTGGTTGGAACATCTACGGTACATAGCCCCCCTCTTCCCTTTTTACAAAGGCGCTATTTTTGCACTCTCCAGCAACTCCATATTTACCGGGGTGTTTTTGCAGCAACCCCTGAATAGCATGCAGCTATAAAGTGCTGAAACCCTCCTCGTTTCCGAAGAAATCCTCCACAGCCAAGTCCACTTGTTCCTAGACCTTCGCTAGGGTGCTGACATACACTGGGATCGCTAGCGCAAGTCTCACCGTAGCGTACTCGGGGAAGGGGCTTTGCCTTGATCGTGGGATAGTTGAAACGGGCCTAGAATTATGGCGCAATCTACTTTTGCTGTTGGGAAGGACATCCTGGACATCGGATCACGAAAAGCCTCAGCAAGAGGGCCTGCAGCGGAAGGGCAGGCGGGGCAGCACGTGCCGCTGGCGTTTGGATTGCCTAACGTGTCAAACGTGAGTGCTGTCGGCATTGCGGTTGATGCGTGATGGACGCCGGCTTCTCTGATTTGTGGTGCTGTACTCCAGGCAATGTATTTTAGCTGTTGTTCCTTCGATTTATCGGCAAGTAGATCTGCAGCCAGCAGCAGGCAGCCGAGGACGATACTCATATTATACTTGTACAAGCAGTGGTGTGGTCGGCCCCAGCAGGTCTTTTTGTTGGGCAGATAGAGCACATATAATGTGATACCGGTACGTACCACGGGTAGCTCTTTCCTATTATAGTGCTGCTATATGCATTCAGCAGTAGTGCTGCTATGCTGCAGAGCTTCAGAGTATTTCGGGTATGCGTGCCGTTGTTATTGGAGCGAGCATCGGTACTACCGAGGTTAGGTTCCGTTGGAGGTATCAACACTTCAGCTCGTACCGTACCTCGTTCAGTTCTTCGTACCTGGCAATACAGTACGAGCACCGCTCGTAGTGCTGTATCATACGTATCATACCAGAGTATACTTGTTGTTGTTGTTGTTCTCACATTAACTCAAAATCTAGAGTCCGTGGTCACACAAAGGTGCTGGAGCCTTAGGAAGATCCGAAAAACAATAAAAAATCGGAATTCGGCCGGGAAAGCACGAAATTCGACGCTTTCCCACCTGAGACGCAAGAGACAAAGAAGGCGCTACCGTACTATTACATACTATTACTAGGTACTACTTACCGTATACTTCGAAATACGACGGATTTTAGACCGCAGCAACCCCCATCGGATGAATTTCGAAGCCGATTTTCTCGACGACCAATATGCAACGCGTCTGTCTATGGAGACATCTCGACGAGATCCCCTAGAAGCCACCATTTTCGTTGTTTGTCAGAGCCGGAAACGGGGTTTTGGGGACAGAACTACATGGAAATACTCGTAGCGTAGGATACTCTTTGAGGTCGTGAACGTTTTGCAGGAAATCGGCATTGAAATCGGTCCGACTACTTGGAAATACTCGTGGCGTAAGATACTTTTTTGAGGTAGTGAACGTTTTGCAGGAAATCGGCATTGAAATCGGTCCGAGTGGGGTGAGGTTTTCACCGTTCTATACGGTGGTCATGAAACCTCGAGTGGCTCTTTGACGATTAGAAATGAAACCTCGGTAGTACGTATGTACGTATGTACGTATCATATAATATGGCAAGAGCTATGCTCGTGTCTCGTGGTCTGTCATAAAATCAGCACGGACCCTTCTATTATTTTTTATTTTCCCATTTATTATCTTCACTCGTCTTTCTCCTTCTCCCTCCCTGTCGTAGTCGTAAGTCAGATTCGGGGTCACTAAGCAGGCTCTTCTCCCTCCTCTCCACTCCAAAGGTACGTGCTTTGAGTTTTATCGCGAGGATAGTTCAGCGCTTTCTTCCTTCGTCGACTCGCGTCGAATTCTGGGCTGCTGTGTCTTCCTGTGTATACGAGGTATTATACCACAGGTACAGCAGTAGTACCAGTACCACACACAAAACACATGATATCGTGGACGGAGGGCTTTTGAACTCTACTGCTGTACTAAAATAGGGCTTCATACGAATGCTTGGAAATCATTCCCTTTGGTCAAGCCACCTTCTGTCACTTTCCGTCCGCCGCTACGGCAACACCGCCCCAATCATTGAAGGGCATCTCTTCATCTAGACTTACTTCGAAGTACATTGGAGTAAACAAAGCGTGGTGAACTCGACAGACGACAGACAACGCCTCCAGACCCCCCGCGGGCAAGTCAAAGGCAAAGAGAGGACGGCAAGTGACAGATATCCGAGGCCAAAGAGAGGCGGACGAGAGCTGAAGCAACAAAAACAACAAAAAAAGAACACCTGCCGACGAGGTGAGAACAGACGGCACAATACGCACTGCTGGTACGTCAATACTGCTGTAGTAATGGAAAAACAATAAAAATAATCGGGACGCCAACGTTTGGTCCCCGTTTTTTGTTCACCAACGACATAATAATAAGCACCGGTATGCTTTAATCACCAAGGCGTCTAGTCTTCTAGTGACCTAGAGTCTTACCAAATTGGTGTGACCTATTAATAGGCAGAGCCCTTACCAAGGTTTGAAGGTTTTGCGACCTACGTACAGTGGAGTCTTAGCAAGCCCACCAAACCAAGCATCAGGTCTTCGTTGGGGTTACAACTACAACAGCAGTACAGGTGGTAGGGGCATTAGTTAGTGTGGGCCGGATTCATGGTCCACGTATTGGTAAGTTTGCTGGTCCGCACCCAGCACCTATCTTACACTCTGTGTCAGGGATCGGCATTACCGCTGACTGGACCACTTCCCTACCGGTAATTACCGCGAATCAGCTTTCCCGATTACTTTCCGGGAATTACCGTATCGTAATGTCGGGGATGACTCGTATCATTTGTTGTTGTTTTGTTGTTATCACATGAACTCATTGCCCAAATCAAGTCCGTGGTCACAGGACAGGCCCCAATAACTCTGGAGCGGCAGAATATCATACCTCAGGAAATACAGAAAAAAATACCGAAAACAGGAACAACGAGAAGCATCAGCATCCCCGATCCCCGTTTTCCACTACTCACACATTATTATAAACCAGTGTAAATCTGCTGAAAACGTCCAAAACAAACTTCGATGTTTCGATTATACAAGGAGGCGTGTCTATTATTTGGGGGCATTGGGGCCCCGTAACTACCGCGGTGCTTTTCAGTTTTCTGTGATACTACCCACTGCTGTGGTTCCCGGTATTTACCGGTGTCTACGTAGGTAATATCAACCCTTGCTCTTGTGTGTCGGTGCCTCAAAACGGGGACAGAACATCGCTGCCCCCTCCGTCGTTTTCTTTCGGTATTTCGTGTAAGGAAGAGTCACTTATTTTCCCGGAAATATTCAACGACCTGGTTCCAGAAACAAACGCAACGTTCCACCTTCGAACGAATGCGCTGGATCAGTCGACACTACTAGGCATACCCACGCGTGCCCGCATCAACCAGGGGAATACATCGATCGATGAAAGCTGTTTTGGCGCCCGACTCGCCGTAGTGCCGTAGTTTGTAGTTGCGAGATATGGGGATTGTTCGTATTGCTTGGGGGGGCGTTGCTGCTTAGATCTGCGCTGTCTACAAGTAAGACCTACCTGGTATATAATGAGTATTTATGCCATAACTCGGCCAAGACGTCGAGTCATTCGACACAACATGTCATGTGTTGACAAAATCGCAGCAAGAAGAGGAAGACGTCTATTAATAAGACATTTGTTTACGTTTTATGCCAGCCGTGGAGGGCTGATATATTATGTATCCTGTTTTCATGTGAGCCGTTCACTTGTTAGACTTGCTTTAGAGTATAGCATACAAGTAGCGACCAAACCTAAACAGCAGTGTGTGCAATTTTTAAAAACGCCTGTCAAAGTATCTGAAAATATATTGGGCAAATTTGAAACCTTAGGGAAATATGAAATATGGCCCTTCCGGGAAATTATGTTTGCACGATGGATTTTGAGAGTTGGGAAACGAAATTTAACATGGCTTTTCTTCACAACAATATTATAAAACAAAAATACGTCAGCTGTGAGATCGAGGATTTCGTCGAAACTCAACTTTGCAAGCTGCGTGGGATACTTCGAACAAAACGTAGGCCGTTTTTTTTTCTATTTACCAGGTATTGCTTTTTTCCGTCCTCCAGTTAACCCCTTCAGAACCGGAAACGATTTTTTGGGGCAAAACTGCTTGGATATAGTGTGGGATAATTTTTGGGGTAGTAAAAGGGTTAAGGCCAAAGTCGACGAAGATTTACCAAAACTCGTAAAATCCGCGTCAAGGACGAAAAAAAGAAAGAAAGGCCAGTCCTCGTATATTACAATACCAATACCTTTTTTATGTTGTCATGAAGAACCAAACCATGCCTAATTTCGTTTCCCAGCTCTCAAAATTCATCTTGCAAAAGTTTGAAGGCGAAATATTTCGCCTCTCGCTGGAACCACTCTTATGTATGATACCACGTATATATATAACACGAGTGTGTAGTTTTTGAATCCAGTTCGTGTTAACGTACGTGTGCGTGTACGTATGAGCGTATCAGAAGTACGTATCATTCTCCACTTTTATTTGTCTTTACAACTGTACGAACTGGGGCTCTTATAAGGCGTTAGAGTGCGAAGTGCGAATAATGTTTGGCCGCCCTACATCGAGAGGTCGCCCTATTCGTGTCGACAGCTAATATCTTGGGCGATTGTATTCAGAGTTAGAAATACCGTCGTGCCGAACGACTTGAACCGCACTATACCGGGTGGTCGCCTTATCCTGGCCGCCTTATATAGGCAGGCGCCCCTACTATTAATATTAATACCACCGTGACTACGTGACACAATGCGTCAAGGTATACACCTGCGCGCTCTCAAATCACGATCGATCTCGATCGTACCGCAGAATCGCCACCCCCACACCCCATCACCCCACACACCAGACACGGTTCATGAGACCGACCTTCTTCATCAGTTCGCTGTTCGTCGTATTCCAACTGACCATCTTCATCAGTTCGCTGTTCGTCGTATTCCAACTGGGGCCCCAAACCGCTGCTAATCGGTTCCATACTGATCTTCTTAGGGTTACTGTATTTATACGACGAGTATACGTGTGATGGCCCGTCGCCCCCTCCATTTGATGGTTGGAGTATAACCCGCTGCTGCTGCTGTCGTGTTGTGGCCGACGGCGGCTAAGATAATACAAGTAGCACTGTGGTGGGGGACCATGTACCTGGTAGTAAATAGGAAGTGATATTGTTGGCAAAATCTGGGAAACAAATAGGTTAGGGTGTCTACAGTAGGTTGTATTCTGCCTACAAGCAGAAGGTCTTACCAGGTACCTGGTAGTAACTATGGACCAAATATTGTTTGCAAAAATAGGGAAATATATAGGTTTTGGTGTCTAGTAGGTCCTGTTGTGTCTACAGTAGGTCCTATTAACTATGCCCCCCCATAAATAGTAGTAGAGTGGTAAATGAGGCAAGGCTGCCTCGCACTCGAGTAGGCTGTGTGTCCGTAGCCATGGGCCGCGGGCCGAGCTCGCGGCGTAGCGGAGTTGCGTCCTCCCGTCAAGGAAGGGGGCAGTGAAAAAAACGAGAACCCGTTGGTAGCGGGGGTTTTGTTGTTGGAAAGCACACTGAAACCCAACCACTTGTCTATCGTCCCACAAGGACCGGGAGTTGTTGACAACGCTCCTAGGTACAAAGTGGGCGTCAAGCCAGGGTACTGTTCATCAACGCTCATGCGTACCATCTCGAACACCAGCCCAGTACTAGGCGCCAAAACACGCTCACTTCCCGTCAACCCCGCCACCACCCACTCTGAATGCCCTGAAGTAGCTCGAGAAAGGGGGTTCATTCGGGACACCAAAACGACTGCAACGTCGCGAAAGCCGCCGCCATGTCCCCCTGATCGAAGTGGTTACTCAGCGGTGGAAGAAGAAGCTCAAAAGCCGCCGGCTCCAGGGCTCCTCCTTCCACAGCGCACGAGATTTGCCCATAACAGTCATCGATGGCGCGGGTGATCGGGGTAATGGTCGGCTTGTCGGGAGAGACAACACGCAAAAAAATGCCTTACGCAGAGGACGCATCCACTCGTCAAACCAACAAATCCTCAGACAGGCTCAAGGGGCCACGCTCATCGGAAAGCAGGAGGGTATCCGTTTGTGCTTGCTTGGCCGAGCGTATGAGTGTTTGGGTAGCTTCGGCAGGGTCTACGGAAAGGGGGAAAGGCAAAGTAGTATTGCGCTCGACTTTGGGGGGGTCCACAATGACGTAAGCGCTCTTCACGGCGGCGTCGTGCGCGCGTCCGCCGAAACAACGGCAGCAGCTAAGGCCATCTGACGGGCACGGGCTATGGCCGAGGACAACATCAGTGCGCGGTCGTCTGTCAGCGTCAGGTTTCCGAGGCGCTCCGCAGCAGACAACATAGATCATCTAAGAGCGAGGGGGCCGGTACTTGCCTCTTGACGAGCCTGACATCCGGGATGGACTCTCCGTCAGAGAGCTGGGGGGCTCGTTCCTGCTGCTGTCCATGGCGAGACATGGCCCCAGAGTGCTGCTGCGTCGGAGGCGGTGGGGCAGGAGGCTGTATCGCCTGGCTCGTGGGCGACAGCGGGGGCTTTAGCGCCTGGGCTGTGAGAAGCGGCGAAGGCTGCGGCGCCTAGCGCGTGGGCGGTGGCGAAGACTCGTGCGCCTGAGCCGCGGGCGGCGACGGCGCAGGGTCCGGCGTCGGTGAGCGCCTTTATTCGGAGGGCGAGCCCTCGAAGTTCAGTACGGCGGGGACGGGACTGGTGCACCGGGAGTCGCGGATTTGGCTATACAACCAGCGCTCCGAGGGCGTGCCGTTCTCCGAGAGGGCCAGTCCATTGTCCTACATCGTGGTGCTTGGTACAGCAACAGGCACATGGGCAGTATAGGAATCGGGAGCTGGGGCAGCGAGAGTGTTCAGCAGCGAGCAAGGGGAAAGAGCAACACTGTGCTGCAAAGACGGGCGGGTATCGGCACGTGCAAGGCGGCGAGCACTGCAAGCGGACGGGGGGGCTGATCGGCGGCTGTACAGCAGTGGTTGCAGCAGTAGCAACAGGCAACAGTGCTCTCACGTGGGCCGACGATGAGCGCTACGGGAAGAAATGCGGCGAGGACATCCTTGTCGTCCCTTGCTTGTACGGCAAAGCGCACACACTGCACTCGGTTGGCGTGAAATATCGTCGTCGGCCAAAATTCATAACTTGATTCTACCCTGTTTAGGGAATAAGTCCAAGTTCGTTCCTGCACTGTTTCCATTTAAATATGTATAATATTATAGTGCAACAAGGTCTTGTACACTTTTATGCACCCATATCCAAGATTGGTCAACAGGCTTTGAAGCTGTGGGGTGGAAACAGTTGAGCGGGACAAGCAGCGAGATCTGGCACCGATGTGTGCAGACGGTGCCCCCACATTCGAGTCGGTCTTGGTTCGTACTGCCGAGCGCACACACCGCGTGGGTTTCGGTGGAACTGGCATCGTTTGGCACCGGAATATCGGTGTGATACATGACGCCGAGGTCTTCTGTTTGTATTGCGCTTGTGTGGGTGTTGGAGATGATGTGTGTACTCTTGGCTCGTGTACTAAACCTCTTAGTCTGTTCCTCCTCTGTTGGCGTACTCATACGTGGTGCAACTATTAATAGGGTATACTTGTATGACGTAATACACCTCTATCCATAGGTTTCCGGCAGCTTTGGTAGCTGCGGTGTGGAAACAGTTGAGCCGGATACACAATGTATGCTGATACCGGTACTGCGTCGATCTCCAAGTCATTCTGAGGTTGTTTGGCAGAGCCTACACACTACATCCAGTTAGCTTTGTATAGGATTGCCCGTCAGTGTTGAATCCGAGTCGTGTCGGCAGCGGGAGAACCGCCCGCGAAACGAGAGCTGCGGGGGCATACCGAACAAAAAATCTCGCCGTTATTGTGCGAAACAATAAATGGTTTTGTAGCCTTGGGGATTATTCTTTTTCGGTGGCGGAGAAGGTGGCCATTTGTTTTTTGAGTGATTTAACGTAATTTCGGTACGGTTCTCGTGGGAATTGGAGTGGTTTTGTTAGAATTTATGGGATTTTGTATGATTTTGTGTTGATTGTATGTTGATAGTCTCACGTTTTACGCTATTTTATGAGACTTGGCGTGATTTTGTTTGATTTGGTTGGGATGAATCGAAATTAGTTTGTTATATTTTGTGATCGTTCGATATACCTCTCCTCCAAACCTAAAACTAATTAGTGTCTTTGCTAATTCGTGTCTTTGATTAGTAGGATTAATTAAATCTCCCCTCCCGCGCCCAAAAACCAAAACCTCCTCCCCTCCCTCGCCCAAAAACCAAAAGGTGGTACCTCATACCGCGCCCAAAAACCAAAACAATAAATACTTCTCCCCTCCCTCGCCCAAAAACCAAAACAATTATTACATTATAGTTCGTATTACCCCTGTGTGACTACATATATTGTGTGTCATTTCGTGCGAATTTTCGGGGTGTGGAGGGCCTTGTCAACAATGATGCTACTTCACGGGACCTTGAGTTCTTTTGTGTGATTTTGTGTGCTTTAGAGCGTTTTTGTGTGAAATTATGGGATTTTATGGTATTGCGTTTGGTTTTTGTCGTTTTGTTATAATACTTCAATTTTGTGTGATTTCGTTTGATTTTTTGTGCTTTGGGGTATTTTTGGGACATAACGTTGTGGCATGTTCTGATTTTGTGTTTCTTTGCTCGATATCTGGTATTGCTTCATTTTGTGAGGTTTTCGTGCAATTAGCGTTTTGTTTGGTTTTGTTGTGATCTTTTATAATATTAAGGATGTTTTAAGTGATTTTGTTCGATATTTTGTAAGTTTGTGTGATTTCGTGCAGTTTCGTGAGATCTCGAGTTGTTGATATTTTGACGTGGTTTGAGGTGCTTTTCTGAGATTTTGTTTGGTTTTCGGTGTTATTTTGTGCTTTGTCACAATTGTTGTGCAATTTTGTGCTCATTTGTTCTGTGCCTTTGCGTGATAAGATTGTACGTAGATTTTTGCTATTTGATGTGATCTCGTGATATTTTGTGCGATGTTGCGCGGGTTTGTGGGATTTTGAGCCATTTGGTTTGTTGCGATATTTTAGGAGTATTTGGTGATGATTCGTGTGCTTTGGTCCGATGTTTTTTGTTTTTGTGAATTTATTTGTGTGCCGTCGACTTTCCAGCACTTGACACTGTCTTTACCCCTACCACACACGTCAACACCAATTGTAAAGTATACTATTTTGTGTTGAAAAGGGAAGGAAGAGCAAGGACAGCAAGTAGGGTGGATTGATGCTAAGCTGGAGGTAGGTGCAGAAGAGATTTAGAATTTAATTATTACGTACGTTACCTTTCATGTTTGGTTTCCCTCGATTTTCTTCTTTCTGAAATGTTTGTCTGTGATCGAAGTGACCCTCATGCTGCACATTGTCGGATGGCAAAGATATTAATACTAATATTGGGTAACCTCTCACCCCCCCCCCCCCCCGGAGCATGTGTGGCGGCAAGCCTTTCGCAACTCAGAGCCGGGGCCATATAGCTGGAACTGCTCCCACCCCCCCACTACGGTGCGCGCCTTCATGTTTCTATATGGACTCCTTCGCACACATCATACGGTACAGCATTTACCAAACATGGAAGGTGCACGCACGCACGAACGCACGCACCTATACGCACAGCTGACTTCGTGCAATGCCAATCATCGACTCTGCTAAAAAACATCCCTTCTCTCTTCGTACGGCCTTGCATTTTCTTCAGGCTGAGTCGCTCCCGCAAATCCATCAGCGGTCGGCCCGATGAGACGGTTCCGGCCTTCTGCGCTGTTTGTGTCGCCCCTTGGTCTACTTCTTCTCCGATCGCTTACCTCGTATGGCGAAGCAAATAGTACGGTTTTACAGCCTGAGGAGGCGTGCGCGGAGTTTGCGACGGGACGTTATCACCCTAGCTCGCCATGGACGTTCGACCACTGCATCGATGTTTGGGAGCGATTTGCCCGCACAATCCCCAATGTCCTTCAGCGGCGGTTACCGCACGTAGATACCTGGAGAGAGACAGCGTCGGAGCTGAGGCGAGTAGGATCGCCGTGCCTGGTCGCGTCGGATCCCACTTCTGACGGTGCGGGCAGCTCGACAATTCGGCACCTGGCGACGTGGATGTTTGCTGAGGAGATGGGCTGCGATTGGGTGACGCCAGACTGGGGCAAAAAACATGTAGAAGGAGGGAACGGGACGGTGATGTACTGCCATCGGACTGCAACCACCCGAGAGATGGACCTGTCGAAGCCAAGCGAAGAGTTGCAATCGTTGCGTCGATGCTCAGTGATAGACTGGCTGGCGTACTTCCAGTTCGGTATCCCCTCGGTCAGCCTTCCGGCGGCAGGAAAGACGAAGGTCATACAGGCAAGGCATACTTGTGGACTGGCGGAAAAGTTGATTGTTGTGTAGGCGTTTGTTTGGTCATGTAGGGAGTGCAACAACAGCGTAGAAAACTCCGGCATGCAAATACCCGGTCCCATTTATTGCTCCTAGACGCGTAGGTAAAGCCTCGTCCTACTTTTTCTGCTTGTCCAGCTTCTTTTTACTTTATTGTATTGTGTAGTTTAGTGGGGTATTTATTTTACGGGTGTCCGGTGTATATTCGGGCACCTGACATCTACAAATGCCGAAACATTTACCTACAGGCACGTTTTGAACTTTGGCTGAAGCTTCCCAGTGCTGCTCCTATCGACGATACTGACGTAGTTCATACCGGCATCATACTGGTATTGATAAATATGCTCGGGGAAGTGGTTATCAGCAGCAAGCGCCCTGACAACCTGAATTTGATTTACGTACGAGCTGGTTCAAACTTATCGCCCCAACCCTTGTCCAACATGAATAATAATGCCGATTGCATGTCACATACTGGTACTGGTTTGAGGTATAACACTGACCCCCATGAACCGCGGAAGAAGGTGACATAGCCGGATATTCGGCAAAGGACTGGGGGCTTCCGCTCGGGGCGAAAAGAGTATCGATCAATGACAGGCCTTCCAAAAGGTTCACAATAAATAGCCAGGCGTTTCCGTAGAAAAAACCATCGTTTTTTAACGTTTTTCCTGAACGGACCGGTTCCAGGTACCCCAGACATGCCTGTAAAACGTTTCGTGCACATATTCGAGGGCCTGACTGCGTCGGACCAATACAAAGTCATATCTATATACATGTAGCGCCCAACGTCGATTACCAGGTATGTACTACAGCAGTGTAAGAGGCAACGCCGTAAGGTTTCAGCTTATACAAAGGTGGCAATAGTCCACGCCTGTTTTTGCAGATTTGTCTGATTCTTGCAATCGTGTTGTACGAACCCCTGCCAAACCGTTAACGAACATTTATTTTCTGTTTTCTTTCGCCAACAATTTTGGGACCTTCTAAGACCCTAAATATCCAAGCACCCCCCCATATGAAACCAAACCCGCAAAAATGGGCGAAACACGAAAGTTAACACCAGCGTTGTATGGGCTCGTAGCAGAGGCTCATAGAATACGTGCTAAAAAAATCAGGATATAGCACGTATTTTAAAAGCGACGTGGACTTCCTACGCTAAAACAACATTGGCAATAAGCTTGCATTCGAGTGTAAACTTTCCGAAACAGACGCCGGGGTTTCGTCCTCCTCCCCACCACCTAGCCGCGTCGACGTTTAGCGTGCGTGGGGGTAGGGGGGGGGGTGTATTCATATCATGCGCGGCCGTAGCCGTATGACCATAGACCCTCCCATCCCTAATATGCCGGGATGGAACACGTCGGGTTTTCAGCGACCAGGCAGACATTGCTGGCACCAAGCGCGAATCGCCGTGAGGCGTTGGGCGAGTCGCATGAACGGGGAGGTCCATCTAACAAAAGCCGCTCGTAAGAAGGATTTCAGCACGTTGTGCTTACTTTCTTGCTTATGGATGACAGCAACCAATAAATGGCTTTACTTTCTGGTGTGGCCACCGCTGAGACAGCAATGAATGGGTATTACTATGTAACTGCCTCGTGGGTGCCTTACCATATTCACACTACGGGATACGATCCTTCCTCTTGTACGGAGTTAGGGTCCTCCACCCCGCACAAAATAATCTAACTCGATAACCCTCATGGTGACCACAAAACAAAAACGGTACCCTGGTTGTCCAGCTCACGCAGTGACGTGCGTGTTTTACAGCGCCGTTGCCAACCGACGCCAACCCGACCTATATATATATATATAATATAGGTGGGGGGCAGGTGACACTTCCTTTGCTTGTTGATTCAGGACGAATCGTGTTCGTATGCTGCAAATATAAACTGGATGCTTTCCGTTCGGGAGAGGTATGCTGAAAATATAAACCGGGTGGTTTCCGTTCGGGAGAGGTGCGGGAGTTGAGCTGTTGGCCCTAATATCATGTCTGCATGTAGGCGTTCTGGTAAAACCTTGGAGATTCTGCTGCTCGTCCACAATTTAATTGCGTCGATTGCCTACAGCTGATTGCGCGGGCGAGAATAGAAGGAGCACCATGCCGAATAATCAGAGACTGGTGCTACCGTGCCCCCCCACCAGTCAGCCAGCCTCAACGTAACGCACCACATACAATACCGCATTATTGTTCTGTGACTACTTGCTAAATTGTGCAAAACGTAAATATACAGGTTGCGCTGGGGTCAGTAAATGATATCGAGCTCGTGAAGATGGAGCTCCAGAGCACTGGGTTCGCGAACGCGCCGTATGATTATGTACTGTTCACATTCCATCCAAGCTTTGCGAGCCAACACGTCATCGCTGTCGGTAACTGGGACAAGGCTAGGCGGAAATCCGTACGAACAGTTCTTCAACAGGCCAGGAACAACTTTCACCGGCACCCGCGTCCATGGTGGGTGCATTGGCTGTAGTACTGGTATGTGAGTTTCGTAGAGCTGTGAGTCGGCGCGATTTATGTCACGAACTGCAGCAGTTATGAATCGGACTAGTACTGTAGTTCGTGGTTTGCCGGAGATGCCGACTAGACCCGACTTACAGTATTGGGTTTCATACTTTTAGGAACGGTTGTTGAATGCGGGATACGTTTGTGTTGTTTGTGTAGGCTTCTTTGGCTCGCTTCACTCGTCCGACTTACGTCGGCAAGACGACTGGCCATCAGCTAGCTTCGTCAGTCGACTTGCCGACTTAATACAGTTAGTTGGGCTAACGGCACGTACCGATTAATTTTTAGTCGTGAAACCCGGCCGACTAACAGCTACGATAATTTGGTTCTAAGATTAAGATTGTTGTTTCCAGAACAATCACGCATCATTCGTGATTGTTCGTGTTTTGGCTTTTTTTAGTGTTTCACGTGGTGCCCCGCACCCGCTCGTCCTGGTTGGGCCTCGTTGCCCCCTCCGTTTGCTAGTCGGACTGGTGCTATGGCATCAGAGCATCACTAGTGTACCGGCGGCGCGTGTTACGATAGATGTTGCACTTTTTGGCTTTTTTGTCTCTGACAAATGGGGCCCCTTAACCCAAAGTCGTCCGAAAATCATTCTTGTTTATTAGCATTATGTTTTTTTTAATGCCTAGTCCATGGGTTTGCTCATCGGGCTGCCCTTCCAGTTCACTGAAAAACAGTTTTATTAAAGCTGTCATATGGAGCTCTTAAAGTGAAGAGCCTCAGAAACCAAATGGTGCACCTCTATGGTAACATGGCTCTACCCCCCATCTTCGCTACCTACTACTACTACTACTACTACTACTCTGAATACTGCTACTACTACTACTACTACTACTACTACTACAACGGGGGACCATAGCAAATAGGACCAAATATTGATAGCAAAAATGGAGAAATATATAGGTTTTCGTGTCTGTCTGCAGTAGGTTCTATTGTGTCTACAGTAGGTCCTATTAACTATGGACCAAATATTGATAGCAAAAAAAGGGAAACATACAGGTTTTGGTGTCTACAGTAGGTCTATTGTGTCTACAGTAGGTCCTATTAACTATGGTCCCCTGTAAAACCGCGTGTAGACCACTCTTAATAGTGACTCACTTCCGCCCCTAAAATACTTTTTTTTGTTTGTTGTTTTTCGCGCACAGCTTGAACAAATACTCTTGATAAGGTGGTTCACATTTCGCGGGGTCAAAAGTGCATAAATAAATGCTTTCAAGATTGAAACCTATTAATAGCACAAGGGCGGTCACTCTTCCGAGTAGCTCCGATCTGATTGGCTGAGAAAATATCAAAATAGCTGCCTTTACACCGCAGCTGCAGTCCAAGGAGACTGGTACCGAGTCGTGCTGTCAATACGATAGGGGTCGCCCTTTTCAGCCTAAGAACCTTTATCACGCGTGCTACGATATAAATGTATTTGTAGCACGTTTTTGGCTAAACTGTTTTCTGAGCGACGGATCTCCTTAACCCCTTTAGAGACGGAAACGGTTTTTGGGGACAAAACTACTTGGGAATAGTGTGGGATAATTTTTTGGGTAGTAACCCCAACT
>JAYJME010001837.1:0-15160 GCA_036873775.1 Costaria costata
CTGTCTGTCTGTCTGTCTGTCTGTCTGTCTGTCTGTCTGCCTGCCTGCTTGTCTGTTTGTCTGTCTGTCTGTCTGTCTGTCTGTCTGTCTGTCTGTCTGTCTGTTTGTCTGTCTGTCTGTGTGTCTGTCAGTCTGCCGGTTTGTCTGCCTGTCAGTCTGCCTGCCTGCCTATCTGCCTGTCTACCTACTTGTCTGTCTATCTGCGCGCGCACAACGGCGCAAAGCGAACCTGTTACGCTCTTGCTCGACCCATCTCCTGCCCCTCCTTCAAACCGGTTAGCGTCTTCCTCGGTCTTAAAGTTGTTCAGCTGCGGCAGTAGATTAATCGGGCTGGATTGAAGCCGCCATGCTGTGGTTCGTCCGCCCGGAACCAAGGATGGCAGCAGCGCCAAACAAACGCGAGGTAGGAGGGGGGGAGGGAGGGACGGGGGGTCTTTTGTTTGTCGCTAAGCGTTGCGGCGGAATGAAGCCCAGAAGGAGTCGACAGGGTTTTTTCTTCGCTCTGCGAATGTAACAACTTTTAGGTGCACCTCCTCCAAAGCGCCTTGCTGGGAAGGCCTCGCATATCCCATGGTAGCAGTGCTAGTAACGACGCGGCGGCAACATAGGAACCACAGGCGGCCACTCGTGGGAGGGGGTAGAGGGAAAGGCGCGGGGGGCGCGGGGGGGGGTGTACTCGTTGTCATGCATGGCCGTAGTCTGAAGACCATAGACCCTTGCATCCCCACAACGCCGGGACGGGGGGAGAAAGTCACACACAAGTAACGCGCACTTCGCTTATCGGCAACCAAAGAGGCCAACGACTCAACCAAAAATCGAACGACACCATTAGTAACGCCGTTCAGTATCAAAAGCGCCGCCGCCGCCGCCGCCGCCACCACCGCCGCCCCCGCCATCGCGCACCCCCCCCCCCCCCTCTTCTCTCCGCCCGCCGCGTACCGTCTGGAAAGGCATGCACCCCCTCAAGGGTGGCTTCCGCGACCGGGGTAGGCGCTTCGTCGGCGTCCTTGCTGGAGAACAAACGAAGGATCTTGCGGGTGGTTAAGGCCCCCACGTCCCACCACGAGTTCGCGGGCGTGGTTGTAACTCCCAGCAAGTTGAACCTGTGGGCGGGATCGGAGATGGGAGCAAGCAAAAAACGACATTCTGCATATGGTATGTGTAAACAGTTTATTTAATGGCGATGGTTCGCACGGAAGGAGGGGGGTACAGCATGATGTACCGGCGGCGTATGTTTACTCCCGGGTTGCCAGCAAGATAAAAACGTAGGCTCGCTTTTGAACGTTCTCTGATCCATCTTACGAACACGTATACTCGCTGCCTTTCTTTCGGGGTAGATGTGCATATTGTGTTGTTGTAGATGTGCATATTGCGTCTGATACGTTAGTCAGTCGCAGGGTCAAAAAACGTTTTTGTTTTTCGAAACCTGAATGCGTACGTAGAGGTAGGTTATTGATGGCAAACTCTTCTCTGCATCTATAAATTACATACAGACAGGCAGTCTATACGTACCATACATCTAAATAATGGAACAGCGGACTAGAGGAATTCGCCCGCTGTGGCATCGATCAACGGATAAACTACGCGGCGGGCAGCTCTGCCAAATTCCAATTTCCACCGCTAAAAACCCACGGTGAAACTTTAGTTTTACTGTCAAAAATAATGTTTCTCCTACGAAGTACCGGTAATGTGGAGGAAAATGAGCGCGTTTGGCCCAAAAAAGGTCAAAAATAGAAAGTACGCTCAAAATTGGCCTTAATCCCTTTAGAGCCGGAAACGGTTTTTGGGGACAAAACTACTTGGAAATAGTGTGGGATACTTTTTGGGGTGGTAAAAGGGTTATAACCCGTCCACGACTGCAAAATGTATCCCTCACTAATTACATGTAGTTTGGCCCCAAAGACGCGGGTGCAGCTTTACACGGGAAAACGAGGCCTAAAATAGTCGAATCGAAGCGAGTACTGTCCCTGAACCACGGGGAGTGTCGCCAATGATCGTTGGTGAGTGCGTTGGTGCGCTGGTATCAAGACCCAAGCTTCGAATGCTGTTTAGTGAGCGTGCTGGTGCCCTGGTATCAAGAGCCAAACATTGAGTACCGCAGTATGGTCATGATCATAGGAAAAAGTGATGCCTATTAGAGCAAGACCAATAATAATCTTTTTTTATTCTCGGCTTTTTTTTCTCCCCGAATGAAACGCTTTTTGCCTAAATAAATATCGGTACAAAAAAGTGCCTACATCTCGCAATGTCTGTATCAAACGAGTATGATACGGCTCACAGGCCGAACCAAGCTTCACCAATTGATGAGTTGCTCTCTTATCGAGGCAACCATGTAGATACATTCAGTGTCGGACAACTCCAAGGTACTCACCCAACGCTCGTCGGTTTATGCCCCGAAAAACGAAAAACTATGTTTATTGCTGGAACCAGCTCGTACCGACTTCTATTATAGTGGCAGCAACTGTTGGCAGAATAACAGCGCTCGAAGCAAACGTTGCTGGCCTGGCCGGAGGGGTTGAGAAAGCCGAACGAGCGAAGACAGTGGGGAACATGAAATACCTGGCGACCCGTACGTACTGTAATACCTGGTGGCAAAAAAAGGACAAACTTGGCCAAACTGGCTCAGGGGGTTGTTGTAGCGGGGGCTTTATGCGCACGGACATTTACTACCACCGTGCTTGCGCGGCGCGGGCGGAACAATAAAGGACGAGAATGCGGCGGTGGCGGGCATATAGTCATTCCACGAATGATGGGCCAACCAGGCTGTTATTTTTTTGTCACAGACCATTTGTTGTTGTTGTTGTTGTTGTTCGTATGCATATTTAACCCCCTCAGGAGTACTCCAGAGGGGAAAATAATCGACAAGAAACGACGAAGACAACATCAGTCACACCAGGCAGCCCGGGCTGGTCAGGCAAGGGATGTGTCCGACGCGGACACAATAAGTAGAGACGTACGACACAAGCGCAGCACGATTATTTTAATAATACTACTGTTGCACACTCCCCCCAGCAAGGTGGATAAGGCCGCACTCCTCCTCGCTTTTTAGGTCTCCATGCAGCAGTATCACACCTGGGGTCCCGAACGGATTTATTCATCGCCGTAATCCACACTTGGTCACAAGGCAGAGGTTTCAACCTTCGCCACTACAACAACCATCCGGTCGAAACATGGGACTAAGACGGGCGTCATGATGGGGGGGCGTACGCGATGCCCGTATTATACGTATGGAATACAATCAAAATGGAAAGAAAAAAAAGTGGAGGAGACCACCTGACTGCCTTGACTGGAAGTTGGGAAATGCTAGAGGCGAAGATGCAACACTGCAGGGTAGGCTATTTGGTGGGGGATTATGGTCGGGCAGATCGGGCTATAGATACCACCCTGTCCCGAAGTGCAAGGGCCGTTTGGGTGTCCATAATTAATAACTCTGTATAAAGGACCGCTCAAGTATTAATATGAATATCCTAATGGTCATTACATTTTCGGACAGAGTGGTATATACCCTCGTACGTACTGTAGCGCTTTCCATTCCCGTTGCTCCTGAGTGGCGTCAGGAGTCAGGGAGTACTACCACCGTGGGCGAGAGACGGCGGGTAAGGTTCAACACCGTACCCGTGCTGATGTGCTCTACAAAAGGGGGCACAGCAGCAGTATAAATGATACGAAGCTCAAGCGAGCCAACGAAGGGAGGTCGAGGAAGTACAGTAGACAAGGTTGAGATGGTACAACAGCAGGTCCCAAAGATGATTATTAAAAAAAAAAATACGAACGCCAGGGATGACATGTTAAGGTGCTCGTGACATGGTCCGGACGAAAAAAAAGACGAAGGAACACGCTCCATGGCACGTGGAGGGCCAGGGGCTCGTAGAAGGGGCGGGGGGGCTGCTAACGGAGGGTAAAACCCTTTTGGGATCTCAGAGGGAAGAAGCAAACATAAAACAACATGACGATTACAGCATCGGCCACAGCTTCGTTAGATTATAAATCTACTACGAAGTATTAGGGAGGCTCCTAATAAATAGGTCTACAAACGGGGGATGGGGACAACATCCTTCCCAACTTTGTCCCGAAGAATGCAACTGTAGATTGTTCGTTGGCAATCCTACGATCAACCACGTTGCTTAAACGAACCCTATCCGGGATTCACGACGCTATTCTCGCGATACACACGCTGCCAAGGGCTCCGTGGGCCTACTTTTAAGGGGCCTCCGCAAATAGTGTCCGAACTAGAACGCAAGGAATCGTACGACGGCACGGGCGCAGCATGATCCTACTCGTACTGCCGCGCGCTCACACTGTTCGTAGACGGCCGACAACTAAGAAGGCCAAAAGTTAGGATGATGAGATGTGGGTCGCTATTTCTGGGTCCCAAGCGTGTTACGTAGTAAATGGTCAGGGGCTTGCTTGTCACGAAGACGCTCATTTGTTTAATTTTTCTATCTCGATACTTCGGCGGGGCTTTCATGGGGGCTTTCATGGGGACTTTCATGGCCGTTTAATGAAAGGGCCATGCACCTCTCAACGAAAGCACCATGGACGTCCATGAGAGTCCATGACAGCACCAATGAAGCACCATGGGAGCACCATGATATAACAATGGAAGCACCATGGGTGTGCCATGAAAGCACCATGGAAGCACACTGGCAGACCTGGGAGTTCATCAAAGCACCATTAAAGTAGCATGGTGCTTCCATGGGACATTTATAGTGCTGCCTGGGTGCTTCCGTGGTACTCCCGCGGTGCTTGCATGATACTGTAATGGTGATTCCATGGTGTTTCCATGGGGCTTTCGCGTTGCTTCCAGGGAACATCCATGGGGGTTTCATGGTGGTGAACGCGCTTCCGTTGCTTCCATGGTGCTTCCATAGTTTTTCCATGGTGTAGGTGCTTCCATTGTTTCCATAGTTGTTCCATGGTGTATGCGCTTCCATTGCTTTCATGGTGCTACCATTGGACTTTCGTGGTGCTTCCATGGGACTTTCGTGGTGCTTCCACCGGACCTTCGTGGTGCTTCCATGGGACTTTCGTGGTGCTTCCGTTGTGCTTCCACGGGGCTTTCGTGTTGCTTCTATGGTACTCTCATTGTGATTCCATTATCGTATATGCGTTTCAATTGCTTCCATGGTGCCTCCATGGGACTTTCATGGTACCTCCAGAGTGCTTTCATGTGACTGCCATGGTGCTTCCATGGGAAGCTCCTGGTGCTCTTATGGTGCTTCTATGGTGGTATATGTACTTCCATTGCTGCCATGGCGCTTCCATGATCCATCCATGGTGGTGTTGTGCTTTCATCGGCTTTCCATGGTGCTTCTATGGTATACCCATGGTCGTCCCATGGTGGTTCCATAGTGGCTCCATCTTGGTGTGTGCGCTTCCATGGTGCTTCCATGGGACTTTAATGGTGTTTTCATGGCACATCCATCGAGGTTCCATCGTGGTGTATGCGCTTCCATTGCTTTATGGGACTTTCATGATGCTTTCATGGGATGTTAATGTTTTGTGGGATTTCCATGGTGCACCCATAGTGCTACGATGGTGATTCCATGGTGGTGTTATGGTACTACCTTGGAAGGTCGGTAATTACCTCAGAAATAGGTATGTGGTCCGTTTTGGTAGTGTTTGGATGGCGTTTCGTATTTGGGATAAACCTGAAATGAGACGGGCGAGAGCCCCACATCAGCAGATGTCATCAAGGCTCTGTGGAATAGTAAAGCTGTTTCTCTACTACGTCTGAAGCTCGGAAGAAAGTTAGTAACACCAAGGACTAGCTTAATAGGCAGACCTGCACGGGGATACCCTGCCTCTCGGCCCAGTACCTTACAACGGACCAGGCACGTACGGCCCCATATGAAGACCAAAGATCCCGCTGTTCAGAAGGGGGGGAGAGTGTAATAAGGCTTAGCTTGGGTAGGTGATCGGTTAAGCTTTTACCAGTAGCCCAACAGACTAATACCTTAACATTATGGCATCGACGGCAGGACATGAGCGGCTGGTCGTGAGTTCGAATCTCACGTCCACCATAAAAAACCCTTTTTTAAAGGTGAATTTCCTCATGCCAATAATCTGATAAAACACGCTCCCTGGGGAGATTGTTAAGAACTTCGGACTAGGCACGTACGGCCCCACACGAAGGCCAAAGACCCCGCTGTTCGGAAGGGGGGGAGAGTGTTATAAGGCGTAGTTTGGGTAGGTGTTTGGTTAACCTTTTACCAGTAGCCCAACAGACTAATGCCTTAACAGCAGTGGTGTATGCGCTTCTATTGTTTCCAGGATGCTTACATAGGGCTTCCATGGTGGGTTCCGTGGTGGTGTACGCGCTCCCATTGCTTTTATGGGACTCGTGGTGTTTCCATGGGACCTTCTATGTTCTATGGGACTTCCATGGTGCTTCGATGATGATGCATGCGCTTCCATTGCTTCCATGGTGCTCCCATGGAACTTCCATTGGTGGTTCCACGACGGTGTATGCGCGTCCCATTGCCTCCATGATGCTTCAATGAGTCTTTCATGGTTCCATGGGGCTTTCATGGTACTACAGGCCCGCCAACAAGAAACTTCTATTTGGAGTGAGCCTCAGATTCACACTCCTTGAACAACCTTGAGCATAGGCTATTCTATAGGATTTAGTGCAGCGCTTGCCGCTAAGCAAGACTTCTTAGTCCAACTTTCTTAGCGCCCGCCAAAAAATGAGCCCTACTTTCTTATTAGGCCCTTTCTTATTCGCGGGTCAATAGTGCATGCGCTTCCATGGGACTTTCATGGTGTTTCAATGGTGCTTTCATGGGATTTTCATGGACTTCCCTGGGGCTTTCATGGTTTAGCTTCCATGGGGCTTTCATGGTACTCACATGGAGCGTACATGGGCATCCATGAGATTTCATGGTTTTTCTATGGTGCTTCCATGAACTCCCACGGTGCTTTCATGGAAGTTTCGAAAAATACAAGTAATGTACATGTGGGTGACAGGGATCGGGACCGTCCCCATACGTCGACGAGCGCAACGGTTGACTCAAGGCGAGTCGGGGGGGGGTAATTTCTTCTTATTTTTCCTGTTTGGTAGTATGCGGGCCCTTCGGTGTCCTGCTGCCAGTCGTACAACGTACGAAGTGTGTATCTAATACCAGATATGTACGTACGCTGAGCCCCTCTTATTTATTTTTTCTCAACTGAGGGATACGATTTGCTTGGCTTACTTTGTATGCGTATTATTCCTGTCTGTATTTCTATCGTTTCGGAGGTATTCTTCCACTCCAGAGTTATTGGAGCCTGCCCTGTGACCACGGACTTGATTTTGGCGATGAGTTAATGTGAGAACAATAACAACAGAGCTATAATAGCGGCGGTGGGAGCAGCCCTGATGGTGAAATACATCAATAGATATCCGTATGCATACAATATGTAACGCGGAAGGACAAGGTGAATCGGGCGCTGCACTCATGGCATGCGTGAGGACAAACGGAAAGGACCAGTTGTGGGTGTCACAGGCACAAACGGCAAGGCGAGACGGGCTCCAGTGGCACCCAAGGAAACAATCTCAGTGGGGAAGCGAATAAGGGGGAGTGGGCAGCGACTTCTCGACGGGAGGAGGGTTGGAATCGGGTGTCGCACGGAGTGGTGCTTGCGAGTCCCCTTCCCCCTCCCCCGGCTTCTCTTCAGACACACACTGGTACGTAAGTATAATGGAGCAAAAAAAACAATTCGGGAAGAGAAACCGAACGAGTAGGGTTACGCGTTACCCAACGCGCGGTCTAGAGGGACGCCAAGAAATACCTGAACTATAGTAACCTTTTCGGGACCCAGTTACCTGAACTATAGTAACCTTTTTGGGACCCAGTTACAAGCGTCAAGAAAGAACATGCGCGTCAGCACAATAATCACCGTGCTGCGCGCATGCATGCTGTACGTACATCTCGCTACATTGATTGCCGGCCGGACACATCCCCTACCTAGCACGCCACCAGCCCGGACTGCTTCTTGTGGCCAATTATGTAGTTATAATTTTCTTTCCACATTCCCCCCCCCTCTATTGCTAAACCCTGCCTTTCGATTTTTTCTCCCTCTATGCTATAAACCCTTAACCAAGTCCCAATAGGGCTTTCCCCCTTTATGCTATGTAACCCTGAACCACCATGTCCCGGCAGGGTTTTCCTGAACCAAGTCCCAAAATAGTTATTAGGCGTCCGACTACTTGCGCCTACGTATCAAGGCCCAATTCCTGGCGATAATCGCAGCCGCTTCTCTTAGGACATCGTCCCACGATTTAGCCGCGAGGTCAACGCCTTGATGATCGTGAAACAAAGAGAGCCTCGTCAGCAGCTCAAGCCGTGCCACCGACAGCTTGCCGTGGTACTCAGAACAGATTCTGCGGTGGGCCGAGAGACCGCGCTCGCACTCGATAGACGAGTGCGGCTGTACAATGTAAATCTTGACGAGCTTGCACAGGTTGGGGAAGTCGTCCGCCCCGCTCGAACTCTTGATCTTGCCCCAGAAGTCCGCAAACAGCTTGACAAAGGTCTCACTCAGTTCCTTGCGCAATCTCTCCCCCTTTGTCAACACGCGTCCTGCTGCTGGGCGCAACTCCAACCCCTCTTCCTCTCCGTCGCTACCATCATCTTTATTTGCTCCATTAGCCACTACCTCAGCCGCAGCGAGGGATTTAATCCTGCTGACGACGGTCGGCCGGAGTCTCACGCCGAACATGACAGTCTTGGCGGACTGTCACTCGCATTTCAGCCCCTCATGGTCGACGCACAGAGGCACACCACCATTGTGCTTCTTGCCGAAGTGCTCGGCCAGCACCTCGATTTCGGCGGTTCCGTAGCTGGAGAGAGCGCTTTCTTTGGTGGAAAATAACTGAGGGTCGAAGATCGCACAGTTCTCGAGCAACCCCAAGTTATCGAATCGCTTCTCCAGCCCGCACAGCACGCTCGCGGCCAAAGACTTCGCTGCACCCTCCACCTCGTCCACATCGTGCTGGTTGATGCGGATTTCCCCGTGGCGTCCTTGTACTCCACCTCGATACCATCGGGTTCCTGGAAGAGTCTCGCACGAAGAGCAGTTTCCCCCCCTGCCCCAGCAAGCTCCCTCAGAAGCCTCCTGTACTCGAACGCCTGGGCAAGAGGGCGGCGCCCAAAAATAGGGACGTTGGGATATGATGTATTTTGCTGCTGCTGCTGTTGGTGGTGTTGTTGGTGCTGCTGCACCGCTGCATGCTACGGGTAATGTTCACAGTGGTGTTTACGACTTGGCCCAGCTTCCATACAATGGTTGACAATCCTCACTATGAATAACTTCTCATTACATGTACATTCCAAGAGTTTTCTCGGGCGAATCGGGGTTAGGGTTGTACAGGATTAGGGATGGTGTTCAGTAACGTCAAATGTAAATCAACAATTTTGCCGAAGCTGGCCCAACGTCTCCCTCCAATTTCATTAAAATTGGAGAACATGCAAACAGGCAATAATAATCCGACCCATCATAAGGCCAAACTAACAAACGAAAAAAAAACTCGTGGCCACCTCGACACCGTTGTCCTCGAGGAACCGCAATCGAAGGTTCCGCTTCGCCCTCTCCAAACCCCTCCTTATCCCGCTATATCTCAGGAGTCGAAACTGGAAGAGCTTGTCTATCTCGCTGAGGATTGCCAGGAAGTCTTTCAGCACGAACAGGATGCCCATCACCCGGAAAGAGGACATTCGCTCGACCAGATGTGCAGCGGTCGGGTCGCTCTCGGGCAGGGCACCAGCAGGTGGTACGGCCCGGTGTTGGAGCCGGCTCGTGACAATGTCCTGTCGCAAGGACGCCTCCTGCTGTGGTACAGCAGCAGAGATCTTCGCTTTGAGCACCTGATTACCTGCCGGTCGGGGTGCGCAGGGGGTTTTGCGGCTATGTATAAGAATAGAGCAGAGAGCCAAAATATAGGGTGCGCTCTCCGCTAGGAACTCGCGCTGGTGGATATGTATAGCTGTCGTCAACTGTGTGCGCTGGTGGGAAGGCATACAAAATAAATAAACAATCTGAAATTTTTGGTCGGACAGTACGGATTTCCGGTTTCACCCAGCATCTTTTAGGCGACCAGTTAAATTATAACTCGAACAAAAAAAAATGTGTAGGGCTTATCACACGATGCGGATGACTTATCGTCGTTTCTAACAATTGCTAGGAGTGTACATCCTGCCTTGCCTTACACTACTGCGACCGTTGAAGCAAATATTCAGCACTGACAAAGCCAAACAACGAGAGGTCCGACGATTCGACCATGCCTTTCTCTACCCTCGTGCCTCCCTACTGCTCATCCCTCACCTTGGTCATGACTCAGTGGAATGGCGTCTATGTGCGCCTGCTGTTCACCGCTAGGGTTAAGAACGAACGTGGACAGAGCAGCGAGCTTGGCAGCCTCCATCATCGCCTTTCTCTCCTCCAAAATCTCGACCTCGAGTCTGGGTACCTGGTAGTTGGCCCGAATATCTAGTGCGGCCTCTTGCTCCGTGAGACGTTTGTTTGTTGCCAGGGCCGCCCATTGCCCCGCTCGTGCTCTCAAAAACGTGAGCAGCACTGCGTAGTTCTTCACGAGAGCCCCGACCGCGGTTCCACGGCTCAAGAAGTGAATGCCAAAGCATTCCTGGACGGCAGGGAGGTGGTCGGCCCTCATCGCTTCCCGAAGAAGTCTAACCTCTTCCTGCCCGAGAGGGCTATGCCGTAGGTAGTCATAAACCTGGAGCAACAGAGAACGCAGGAGGAATGCCAGACGGGCACAGCGATTATTGATCATCGCCCGACAGCACAACACCAATCGGTAGAGCTATGAGTTGGCACGACTTGCAGCTAGCCACCAACTAATGCTTAGTCGGACTAATAGCCAGTCGTTTTCCGGAGGTGGCGACAACCTACTTACTTGTCAATCGGACAAATGTATGCCGTTTTCCGGAGGTACCTGGTACCGACTATTCAATTTAATCACCAATCGGACAAATGTGTCACGCTTAACCAGCGTCAACCCATCAACACATCGCCACCAACACACTGACGGCCCTGAAATACCCCGCTTGCGTGTGCGTCTAACGTGTGCCTTCACGCCGTGTGGCCAGCCCAGCAAAGCCGAGCGGTCAGTAGGCGTGCTACCTCGCCATACTACCTCCTGCTATCAAGAAGTCTTCGAAGACAGGTGGCGTCGAGTACGAAATCGTCGGGTTGCCAAAGAGGAGCTCGCTGTGGCGTGAGATACGGTTGTTCGGCGATAAATGAGGGCATGACGGCCACCAAAATAGAGCCGGCCTTACCTCCCACACCACTTCATCCGTCTCAGTCGTCAGTTCCACGCTCGCGCAAGCACCGTCGGCTCCAATATGTGATCTGTGCGTCACGCAGTGGGTCGAGATGAGGTAAGGGTTGTTCTGTGCTAGAAGGGTTGCTGCTCCTGTCCGAACTCCGGCTATGGCTGGTGATCCGTCACTGGCAAAGCCCATGATCTTGTGAGCGTCGGCACCAGGCGTAGCCTTGACAATATCGCTGATGACCTATTGATAAGGTACAACAAGGGTGGTGGTTGGCGAAGTGTTCCCGAAGGCAGGCATATTACACAGCCAAACGCAGGGACACAGCAAACATAGAAACACAGCACCACCAAGTAAGCCTTGTCCCTTCATGGTACATGCAAACAGCACGCTCCATCGTTTCAGAAATTGTACTCGCGCCAGGGTTCGGACATTACTTCAAGCTTTTTGATGCTACGTAGCACGCCAAGTGAGAGGACAAGGACGTTCCTCACAAAACCGTACGCAAGCTGACCTTCTCGATTTGCTCCCCTGTAGCCTGCTCGACCTCGTCAGTGTTCGGGTTAACCGTGAGCATCGGCGCCAGCGCAAGCATACCCTTGTGTGGCATGAAGTCCTCCTGATATTGTGACATTGTCCGCGACGTGGGCGAAAAACGAAGCAGGGTTGTTGTGTACTCGGTGAGAAATCGTGCAACACATGAAACGTAACAAAATACTGAACTTAGCAGAAGACTGAAGACTAATATCTCTAAAACTCCCAAAATAATGAATGAATACCTGATACAATTTTCAAGAAAATAGCTAAATTCTGACGACGGGGACTCGAAACAATGACAAAAGGCGGTGAACACATGAACTCTGCGACACTTCTTGTAAAATATGCGAAACAGACTGGCTGGACTGTGGCAGCGGGAGTACTTGATCACCTCCCAGTTGACGGTCATGAAAATGCTCTTCGAGTCGGCGCCGTCTGTGCTCTTGTCAACCTGCAAGCCAAGGACCTCTGATGCCTCCAGTTTCGCGTACAAGCGTCGGTTGGTTGCCGCGGCAAGAGCTTCTAGCAGCTGCCAGGCATCGTTTTCGGTCTCGAACGTTGGCAGAGTAAGCACGTTACCACCGCATGACCTCACAAGCGCAGCAAGTTCGGGGAACTGCTCGACATCGATTTCTTCCTGCGCAAGATGGGTCACCATCCGCAGAGCAGAAACGACGTGTTCTTGTACCTCCACCTGTGTATGCTGTCGTTGAAAGCGTTACGCAAACCGCGGAACAACAGGCAACAAGTATACCCATACACAAGAGAGATTAATGACTTGCGCGCGATCGACACAGGAGGAAATTGACAAGCATTTGCCCATACACTGGGGCAAAGAGCACTGCGTCAGCGTTTGGCATCTCAAGCGCATGGGACAAAACTTAGCATCAATGGCAGAGACGTGTGCGGCTGCAGAGAGGTGCCGGCTACAGTGTAAACCACGTTTAACCCGTTTACAACTGCAACCATGTCTTTGGGTGGGGACAAACTACAGTGCTTGGGATTAGTGTTGGATACGCTTGCTGTAGTAAAAAGGTTTCAATAATTACAACAGCTTTTTCCATCGCTTCTCGCTGTCGACGAGTCGCCAGCCGATCATTGCGCGGTGGTCCCTCACCCGCTTGCGTCTGCGGGTAAGAACAAAACCTCGGAAAGAGTTTGTGAGCATGTTCTGACCCCGCTATCATCGCGACCTTGGACGTCAGGAACGCGTCGAAGCTATGCATACGTATTGACGTATCGCAGCAGCGCTCGTTCTTCCCGCGCATATACGACGGCGAGGTTTCTAAACGTTAGGTCTGTACCAGGGTCCTCACTCGCCGCATGCCGCTACCGGTACCTCCTTTCGTTGGTCCGCAAGTTGCTTGGCAGGCCATGTCCGCGCCTGTATACGGAAGGCTTGGTTCACCAACTGACTTGCGGACCAGCAGAAGGAGATATAGAGGCGAGCCAGGAATTGGTGACGCCTCGATGTTTCGAAACCTTAACCTTGCCGTCGTAGGCTGGAAGAGCGAGTGCTGCCCGGGCGTCTTGCATTACGTGCGCAAGTTGCCTCAATCGCAAACCTTCAGATAGGCGCAGCCGTCGCTTGCCAAGCGACTTGCGGGTCTATAGAAGGGGACAGAGGCGAGCAGCGACCCTGTTGCTGACCCGACGCTTCGGAAGCCAAACCTCGCCGTCATGTATACAGCAGGAAGAGCGAGTGCTGCTGCGATGCGTCACTTAGCTCCGACATTTTTTCCCGACGTCTAAGGTCGCGATGATACCGAAACAGACCATGCTTGCTCACCTTCCGAGGCCATCTATGTCCCTACCCGGCACCTCACGGAGACGCAACGGGGCAAGGGATCACGGCGCTATGACGGGCTGGTGAGTCACCCTTCAACAACGAGAGCAATGAGATAACTGTGTGCCAGTGAGCACTACATAATGTTATACGGTGCATACGTACCTGGTACTAACCCCTTTTAGTACCGCAGTGTACATAAACCAACATACTTCGAAGTATGAGTCTAATTCCAAGTGATTTGTCCCCAAAACGAGACTGCGGTCTTAACTAAAGGAGTTAAGCTCGATTTGCCATGTGGCAGACATCTCACTGCTGCTGTAGCCTATGCTGCACCCATCGGGCAGATCACCGAGATACCCAGTTCATGAGCTAGATCTTGCTGGGCAACTTCGTAGATTCGTGATATGTAGGATCTACGAGCTCATGTTGCTGGTTGGGAGCCGTATGATCTGCATGATCTACGTACAACAGTAGTGAGTACATGTTTCCTCGGTTGGATCGGTACTATCATACGAGTATACAGGTCCGGCGCAACGTCTCACAACGACAGATAGACGAATACGAGTATACAGGTCCGGCGCAACGTCTCACAACGGCAGATAGACGAAGGATCTACAGCAGTACGTCGATGATCCAGATCATGATCTGTCCGCTGTGTGCAATGCTGCAACATGGCGCATGTATTATACCAGGTACGTACTGATTTCATGCTTCAAATCATGAACACTCCAACAGACACCAGCTGCACTACACACGCCACGCAACACACACAGAACACTAAAACACCAACACACAATGAACGGCTACGTACATATTATACTCGCACACAACAAACCATACACAGCAACACGATGACACTGCTGCTGCTGCTGTGCGTACCTTCGCGTTTTTCGAAGGCGGTGATCCTGTAGCGGCATCTTTGTCTGTAGGCAGTGCAGCTCCCTCCTCTGGTCCCGCGATGTCCATGACGTTTCTCGTCTGCTCGAGAGGAGCCATCAAGCCGGACCACGTTCGCCAGGCGGCATCCCACGTACCCTTGAACTGGCAACGTAGGGATCCTTCACCGCTGCCTCTACCGCAGTAAAAGCGGCCGTCGACAGGACGAGGACTGCATCATGGGTGCAGGGGCGCGTCGCATGCTGCGCAACAATCGCCGCTTGAAGGGAGGTTGGGATACCACTCTCCACAGAGTAAGGACACCCTGCTCCGCTAGAGGATGGCATCCTGGCCAGCTGCGGCAGTAGCCGAGAACCTTCTGTGGGGCGTAGGGCGCTGTGCAGCAGCTGTGCAGTGCGCAGTGTAGTGTACCGCGTCCCAGAAGGCAGCACTGAAGCACATGTTTTTGAAATCTCACTGTTTGAAACTATGGGAGATGTCGTATTGTACAATACGACATCTCCCATCTATGGTTTGAAATCAATGAGGATGAATTAGTCTAATTCATCCTCATTGTTTGAAACCTTGAAATCTTCTAAGGGTTTCCAAATATTTTGGGGGCAGTATGACACCGGGGTTTCTCATTTTCGGCAGGTGGTAGAGGCAATTTCGTAGTAGTGGG
>JAYJME010001838.1:0-15157 GCA_036873775.1 Costaria costata
ACCTACTGTAGACACAATAGGACCTACTGTAGACACAATAGGACCTACTGTAGACACCAAAACCTATACATTTCCCTTTTTTTGCTAACAATATTTGGTCCATAGTTAATAGGACCTACTGCAGACGAAATAGAACCTACTGTAGACCCCAAAACCTATATATTTCCCTACTTTTGCTAACAATATTTGGTCCTATTTACTATGGTCCCCCAAAAAATAGCAGCAGCACAGCAGCAGAAGCCGCAGCAATAACGGCAAAAACAATAGCAGCAGCAACAGAAGCAGGTGTTTGGGGCACGTGACCAACGCAGGTTCCTCAGGTGACCTCGGCTGGGCTTTGTTTTCTGATTCGAACCCGTCGACTGCAAGGCATCGAGGTGCTCTTCACCAAGTATGCTATTAACTACACAACCCATAGGACGCGCGATCGAAGTACCACACCAAGCTTGCAAATATGAGTTTTGAGGAATTTTTTGATCTCGCAGCTGTGTACGTGCTTTTTTTTTAATTTCATAACAAGAGGTCGGCCTTTGTGGGCGCGTCAAGGCCTGTTTTGGTCTTAATATGCCAGTTTTAAAGTAGGGGGCGGTCAGCCAAGGAATCAAACCACGGTCTCCTGTGCAGCATATTTGCCCTTGATTAGCTTGATAAGAGCGCAGATGCGTGGCGCAGACGCGCCCTAATATTTCCGCTCGTCCGCGTGCTCAATCAAAAGACAACCAAGGGTGTGTTCAGTATCCATAGCGTATCTACTCTGGGGGTACCCGGATACATACCTGGGTATGACCAAAACAACCAGGTTCGGTACCCGGGTACTCCAGAATCAAGGCTGCGTTTAGGGTACATGGTATGTTACTTTGGGGGTACCCTGGTATCTACCAGAGTAAGACCGAAACAATCAGGTTTGATACCCGGGTGCCCTAGATTACCCTACAAAACACACCCTTAAATATATACTCTTGGGATACCGCGATGCACACCCTCGTGTGACCAAACAATCTGGTGTGGTACCCAAGTACTCCAGAGTAGATACCCTACAAAGCACAGCCTTGAACATAGCCACCAGTTCAACGTCACGCCACGTACGTCCAGCACACGCAGTACGCTACTCTGCTCCTATTCTACTAAACTGCACTGCTTTCTGTCTGTCTGTGGATAGGGACCTGGTATCCACATGTCTCTTACAAAAAAACAGGTGGGCTTGTGTGAGTCGCATGGCTTGCAGGGGTTGGGCGTGTTAAAAAAAAGCAGGTGGGCCCACGTGAGTCTCATGCATAACTTGCAGGGGTTGGGCGTGCAAAAAATGGCAGGCGGGCTCACATGAGTCGCATGATTTGTAGCGGTTGAGCATGTTAAAAAAAAAAGCAGGGGGGCTCACAAAGTCGCAGGACTTACAGCTGTTGGGCGGGTTGAAATAATAAGGCGGGCTGACGTAAGTTGCATGACTTGCAGGGGTTGGGCAAGCTGGCTGGGGTTCCACATCGACACCCTCCAGAGTAGATACCCTGCAAAACACACCTTTGAATGATAACCACCCCCGATTCAACGTCGCGCGACGTCTCACACACGCAATACTCTATTCTACTCCTACTCTACTGCACTGCATTGCTGTCTGGGCTAAGAAAGAAGGCGGACTCACGTGAGTCGCACGACTTGCAGGGGCTGGGTATGATTTAAAAAAACAGGTGGGCTCACGTGAGTCGCATGCATGAATTGCAGGGGTTGGGCGTGTAAAAAAAAGCAGGTGTGCTCACCAAGTCGCAGGACTTATAGGGACTGGGCGCGTTAGAAAAAGAAGACGGGCTCACGTGAGTCGCATGCATGACTTGCAGGGGTTGGTCATGTAAAAAAACAAAAGGCGGGTTCATGTGAGTTGCATGACTCCAAGGGGTTGGGCGTGCTAAAAACAAAACAGGCGGGCTCACGTAAGTCGCACGACTTGTGTAGGGGTTCGGCGTGTTAAAAAAACAAGGCGGACTCACGTGAGTCGCATGACTTGCAGGGGTTGGGCGAGCTGGCTGGGGTTCCACATGGACACCCGGCCGTCCGTGGAGGCTGTCAAGAGAGACTGCGCGTTGTCGGTGCCTGACAACGAAAAACAAAAACAAAAACCAACGACAGGGCGGGGGTTACCAATACACCAAGTATATAAATAAATCTTGTACCTTGAAACGAACGACTTATGCAACTATAGACCTATTTATGCCCGTTTCTTACAAAAATAAGCACCTTCAGTGTAGACTATAACTATTACACCATAGTAATCATAACCAACTATTAACTATTATGGGGGTCATTAATAGTAAAAATAGGGGGATACAAAGTTTCTTTCTCCATCGTGGGTTATGACTATTATGTCCCCCAGTAGTATTACTAGTAACCGTAGTGTGCTACCTTCTACAAAACAAAGCGCTTCATTACATATAATACGAGGGGACTTTCGAATTTGTTGTCCTCCGGTGGATTGGAAAAAAAACACACACACACACACACAGTAAGCTGTGTCGTGTGTCCACTAAAGTCGGCTACGTTTGACGCGATGGACTACAAGGGAGGGCCGGAATCGACCAAACGCCTGGGAGAGCACAGCCCTACAAAAGGTTGAAGAGTGGGCCTCAGACAACATAAACCCCTCCATCTCGCCGCCGTTCCCAATACCGACCAAAGGTTTTCGCAACCAGACTACACAAAAGGCCGTTAATCGATATTTATGTACACTACTAGTAAATATTGCCTGGTATGCAGGTGTGCTGCTGCCTATGCGGAGTCATGTACTGTACTCACTTTCCCGTCCGTCTATCCATGCGTTTGTTCAGTCGTTGTTCGTTTTTTCATTCGATTTTTTCATTCGTTTATTCATTCGTTTTCTCGTTCATGTGTTCACTCGTTCGTTGTTCTGTCGTCTGATTGTTCGGTTTTTCATTCGTCTGTTCCTTCGTTTTTTCATTCGTTTGATCGTTCGATTGTTCATTCGCTTATTCGTTCGTTTTTTCGTTCATTTGTTCGTTCGTTCGTTGTTCATTCGCTTGATCGTTCGGTTGCTCATTCGTCTGTGCGTTGGTTTGTTCGTTTGATCGTCCGTTCGTTTGTTTGTTTATTCACTCGTTTGTTCGTTCGTTTTCTCGTTCCTTTATTCATTCGCTCGTTCACTTTTTCTTCTTCAGTCGTTTATACTCTCGTTTGTTCCTCCGTTTATTAATCCGTTTGTTGTTCGCTCGTTTGCTGGCTCGCTTTCTCGGTCGTTTATTCATTCGCTCGTTCATTTTTTAGTTCATTCGTGTATACCTTCTATTGTCCCTACGTTTTATTTTTTCGTTTGTCCGTTTGTTCCTTTGCTCCCTCGTTAGTTCGTTTGTGTGTTCATTAGTTTGTTCGCTCGTTTTCTCGTTCGTTTGTTCATCCATTCGTTAGTTCGTCTGTTCATTCGTTTATTTATTCGTTCGTTTGTTTGTGGTTTTGTTATTTTGATCGTTCGGATATTCATTCCACTGATAGTTCGTTTGTTCACTACTAAATAGTGGTTCGCTCGTTTCCTCGTTCGTTTGCTTATCCATTCATTCGTTTGTTCGTTCGTGTGTTCATTCTCTTGATCGTTCGTATATTATTTTGTTTGATCGTTCGTTCCTTCGTTCGTTTGATCGTTGTTTGTGCATTCATTTGTTCATTCGTGTGTTCGTTTTTTATTTTCATTCGACTGTGTATTCTTAAATCATTCGTCTCTTCGTTCGCTTGTTCATTCGTCCGTTCGTTCTTCTCACCTCCAACGTGCAAATTGTAGACAGGGTACGTGTGTCCGGTGGCAGAAAGCGGTGTCCGCTGCACCGGCAACGACTTGGCTCGCGTGTCCCAAACCACCACCTGATACATACCGCAGGCAACACAGACCAACACGCCAAAGTCAACCAGTCAGACCACGGCAAGATAGGAGCAACAACAGTAGCAGCACACGACCGTGGGCCACCAGCTTTTCAAACACGGCCATAGTCTTTCCAAACACGACCATATCAAACCACAACAATCCGCAGCAAACCACGGCAAACGTTTTCTGGTGTCGAGCAATTCGTCACGCTCAAACACACCTTTAACAAATCGTGTGAAGCGATGTCTACAAACCTAGCTTGCCGCTCAGAGGGAGCTGCTCACACAGGTTACGGCAGATTACGGTCGCTGCAGTTGTCCTCCCCTATCATACAGCCCACCTCGTCGCATTCTGTTCCCCTCCGTCTCATGGAGCCTCTGAAGGAGACAAAACAATAAGAAGAACTTTACACACATCAGCACACAGATCACTCACTAGATCATCTAGACCCTAACCTGCCGTTACGATATGTTGAGCAGGACCCGTACAGTACAGATCCACGCCAGGAAACACGTGCAATATCATGCAGGCTATCGACTCCCACCAGGCAACAGGAGCTAACAGATCCTTCAGATCAGGAATCTATCCGCACTGAAAGATCTAGATCATGCAGTGGAAATTGGTGTCCTCCGTTATCATACCGTTCCTAAGCCCCCCACCGGGCAACATGAACTAGATCCCTCAGATCATGAATCTATCTGCCCTGCAGGATCTAGATCATGAAGTGGAAATCGATGATCTGTCCGATCTGTGCACAGTTCCCACTCGCCTGTCCAGAGTAGGTCCCGCCAATGATGACGTGCGTGTCGAACGGGTGAAACCTAGCGGTGAGGACGGGACTTTGCGAAGACAGCTGGTACTCCGGCCTGTGCTGCATCGCCATAGACCTGCAACCGCAGACGGAAACCGTTTTTTTTTTCACAGCTTTAGGTTATTAGACAAAACATTTCACACATCGGCCAGATCACGATATTTCCTTTTGTTTTGTATTTGGCGCAGGCACATTTCCGGGACTTCTCACTTGAGGTGCTCCATACCCCACCCAAACAACTGACTTTCATAGTAATTGGATGCTTGACCCGATGCACATCCCACGATAGTCTAGGTATAGAACGAATAACATTGTAAAGTACGGACTAAGGGTAGAAACAAGGTAGATTGTTATTATAGTCTGTTTCTTGAGGAGTCCCGTCAGGCAGAAATATTTTGGCCGAAACGTGTCACAGTGGTGCACCCACCTTAAGACCGTCCGGTTTAAAAGTCTTTCTGGGGTTTAAGACCAGGTAAAACGGCTTGTCACGAGAAAAAAAAGGGTACTTGGAATTAGTATGGGATATTTTTTTGCAGTATTCATGATAAACGATAAGATCATAATAGAGATGGAGACCACCTGAAATTTGATCATCGCGGGGTGGTCTTAACCCTTTTACTACCGCAAAAAATATCCCACACTATTTCCAAGAAGCTTTGTCCTCAAAAACCGTTTCCGGCTCTAAAGGGGTTAAAGGGGGTACACCACTGTACCCCTGTCTTCGCATGGGTCATTTTATTATTTTATCGTCGTTTTTACTTTCCAGCTCAATTCCGTCGGAGGTTTTACTCTCAGCGACCTATAATAGCTAGATAATCTAGAGCCGTACGATATGGTGTGCAAGAGCCGTAACATACAGATCCTGCCGATAAAACCTGTGCGCAAGAGCCGGGTCATAGAGATCCCACGAGGCAAACATGATATAGATCGTGCAGATCAGATCTCCGCTTTGACACCATTTGATAGGTTCGACACGTTCACACATCGGACATCGGCCTTTCTTTTAAGACTATACCCCCCCCCGCTGCTAGCGCAGCGCAACGCGAACTCTTGGGGGTTTCCGCCCGTCTCTTGAGACTAACTCTCTCAATGCTCGAATGGCCTGCCCGCACCCCCATGCCCGTACGCTACCCATGCCGCGGTACGAGGAAAATGGGGCGTTTTTTGGCAGTAATGAATGACACGACAACGACACGTCTCTCTACATAGACTCACCACACGAGAACCAGACCGTCGGCGTCTGTGTGCAGCGAGGAGGAGGAGGTGGCGTCCAACCCGTGCCCTCGAGCGCTGTAGCTTGCCAGGACAAGCTCTGGGCGGTGCGGCGACCACTGCAAGTCCGTGAGGGCCCGCTCTTGACACCATCGGTCCTGACCAGCAGGGAGATCGGAGGGACACCGCTTCATAAACAGCATTTGGTCTAAAAAACAATTTGTGGATAAAAAGGACGGATTTGAAGACCTGAACAAAAGTCTATCTCACGCTTTTCGTTGACATCGCGACCCCGACGTATGACTTACTGCAGTTTGCATAGATGTGCATCAACCACTCAATCGGTCGAGCTCACAGCTGATGTACTTTGAAGCATTTGTAACAATTAGATAAAAACGTGTTTTCAATAATTTTATAAAAAAACACTTTGTGGATTAGAACCACGGATTGGAACGCTTGAAAAAAAGGCTATCTACCGGGGAAGTGTCTCGATGGCATCGTATTCACGCCAGGAACAGCTTACAGAGTGCATCCACCCTCTGCCTCAAGGGGTACAAGCTCACCACGCTGACGCCAGCATGACTAGCGCAGGCTACAGGCTCCGGGCGTTACAACACGCTGCGTCAATCCTATACATCAAAATATACTGCTGTATACCTAGACAATAGTATATTGTACACCTTTACCAATAAGTAGATTGGGACCTGAGAGGCAAAACGCGATAAAAACAAATGACGATTGCGGCATCGGCCACACGAGGTAGCTATTAACAGATTAACACGGCTTCTGGGTATGGGATGACACGTTTAGTGTCATATCTAGTGATATCTAGTGACATTTGGTGACATCTACTGTAGTGACATCTCCAACGCAAGGAGATGCACGACACGCCCGCGGCGTGGTCTACTGTCGTCTACTGGTACCGCAGCACCATCACACCGTATATAGTCACACCACCGCGGCACGTACTTCAAAAGTTCTCGGACGCCGTATACTACCTGGTGCTGTATACGCCAATACCTGTATACCGTACCTGGTACCTGGTACGCACTACCCACACTTGGGGTCCAAAAGGGTCAACCACGCCAAGCGCAACGACCCCGATTGGCTAACAATTACCAAGTACGTCGTGTCCAGCACCTACTACGCAGACAGAGGCCAACTGTGCGGCGCAGAAACGGGGATTTCCATTTACGGAGGCTGTTGCCTCGTGCAGTTTATTAAGGGTGTTACCTCGTGGAGGGTCATGGCCTCGTTCAAGCGCTGGCCCTGATCCCCCCTGCTGTTGTCTCCCTCGTCGGCCGCGTAGTCTAGCAGCACGTCCAACGCCTCTTTTTCGCCCAAGGCGCGCTCCAGCAATCGCGAAGATCTCTTCAAGAAATCCTGCGAAATAACACGCACAAAAACAAGAAATCACACAAAACATACACAAACCCGCAAAATGCAAAATACGCCTTAACCCCTTTAGAGCCGGAAACGGTTTGTGGGGACAAAAATACTTGGAAATAGTGTTGGATACTTTTGTGGGGTAGTAAAAGGGTTAAGGGGGTGTATGGAATTCCAGCAATCGCGAAGACCTCTTCAAGAACTCCTGAAAAACAGCACGCAACAAAAATGATAAACCGAATTTGTTGTTTCTGATGTCGAAAATTGCCGATACGTACAAACGGTTATTTTGTCTTTTTATCCCCACCGGGGATGTGGTGGTGTTTTTTTGTTGCGGGCGATCGGCTCAAAAACCTTCAGTTAGGCCAATTCTTATACAGTCGACTCGACTCGGGATTTTGGTCGATTTTTACCCAGTCGAGTCGAAAAAGTACTGAGGGTGATTTCTTGCAACTGAGACCCCGTAGAAGCGGGAAACATCCCTGGATAGATCTTGGAGAAAAGTTGGACCCATCCTGAGCAGAGAAAGGCCGATTTCCACGACTTTCGGGTCAAAAACCCGTATGAACATGCTGAAAGTGCCCGATTCGACTGACTGCGAATCGGACCGTATAGTAATTGGCCTTAGATGGTTGATTACTTCGCGTCGGTGGCTGTCGTTTTTTGCTTTTGTCATAAAAAAAACCCCGCCAAAAACAAAATTAAACACGACAAGTACGCAGCAAGGGGGCGAAGGGGCGTTCTGAAATCAATTCGAGGAGTGAGCATTTTGCTCGATACAGTTCAAGGTACACATCTTACATGTGTCGAGGCGCTATGAAACCACAACTACACCAGTGTCCTTGCTTACTCAAACCGCGCTATACATAATGTCTTCAACGACCTGCCTGGTTTGAACACTCTACGACTTACCTGGTACTATTTGCTATTTACCCAGTGGCTATTATACCATTGAGATATCCAAATTGGAAAAGGCTTTCTTGTCCGATCGATCTTCCCTCTAAAACCAAGGTAAATGACCCCCCGCTTCCCGCGTAAACCAAGACAAGTGTCCACACATGGGACAGGTCACCGATCCCCTTTCATTCATTATCTACACTACAACTTGCTGACCTGTATGGTCTAGCTCGTGTTTCCGGGTGGGAGCCGTACAATCTGCATGATCTAGCACATGTTTTCTGGATCGGATCTGTACTACTGTATGCAGATCTTACACAACATGCATCAGAACGACAGGGTTGGATCTACTTAAGACTTATCTAGATCATGATCTGTCCGATGTGTGTGATTGTCCAGGCGATTTTCCTTCTAATACGCTAATAATATACGGTACCCTGGTATTTAGTATATAGTACCAGGTATTTACAGTAGTACTGCGTGCATACCACACAGGGCGGAACTGTAAGGACCGTTTGGTATTCATATTTGTACCCAAACCGTCCTTACATTTCCGTCCAGAGTGGTAAGAATTTATAACTTACTGGTATATCAGTAGCTCCACCTGGAAGTGGTAAGATTTTTAATTTATAACAGTAGCCCACCTGGATGTGGTAAGTAGTTCTAACTTATAACAGTAGCCCACCTGCAAGTGGTACGTATTTGTAACTTATAGCAGTAGCCCACCTGGAAGCGGTAACATTTCTAACGCATAACAGTAGCCCATCTGGAAGCGTTAAGTGTTTCTAACTTCTAAATATTAGCCCACCTGCAAGTGGCAATCATTTCTAACTTCTAACAGTAGCCCACCTGAAAGTGGTCCGTCTGGACGACCTCCCTTTTCTCTTCCGCCGACATGGGCTTTGCTGCCGCGGGAGGTGTGCCGGGCATGGCTAGCATGGCAGGCAGGGTGCTCCCGTCGCCCCACCTGCCAGACCTAGATCCAGGGGTCAAGACCACAGATCGCGGCCCTCCCCTGTACACCAGAGACGACGGACGAATGAAGCACGGAGGAATGATGAATAATGAATGACAAGTGATGGATTATGAATAATGGATGGTGAATGACAATTGATGGATGATGACAGATGGTGCATGACAAGCGATAGATGGTGAATAACAAGTGATGGATGGTGAATTACAAGTGACGGGTAGTGGATGATGGATGGGGAATGACAAGCGATGGATGGTGAACGACAAGCGATGGACGATGGATGACAAGTGATGAATGATGGATGATGCATGATGGATAAAGGATGATGGATGGTGAATGACAAGTGATGGACGGTGAATGACAAGTAATTGATGATGGATGATAGATGGTGAACGACGGGATGATGGATGATGGATGGTGAATGACAAATGGTTCAATGTGATGGATGATGGGTGATGTATGATGTACCAGGTATGATGTATGGTGAATGACATGATGGATGATGGATGGCAAGTGATGGATGATGGATGATGAATGATGGACGACGGATGGCAAGGGATGGCTGACAGATGGTGAACGGCAAGAGATGGGTGATGGATTATAGAAGATGGATAATGGATGGTGAATGACAAGTGATTAATGATGGATGGTGACTGACAAGTGAATAATGATGATAAATGATAGATGCTTAATGGCCGGATGATGGATGATGTATGATGGACGATGACTGACAAACGATTGATGGTGAATGGCAAGTGGTGGATGATGAATGCTGGATGATGGGTGGTGAATGGCAAGCGATGGATGATGGATGACGAATTATGGATGGATGGTAGGATTATAGGAGATGGATTATAGGAGATGGATGACAGGAGATGGATGACAAACAGCGAACGACGAAGGACAATTGGTGGATGACGAACCAGCAATAACTATGTCGAGTGATGAATGGGAAACGGGCAGGGCATCGTATATGCGGGTTTGACTGGCGGCCGCTACGAGGATCACATAACTATAAATAGCGCTTAGGTGGCGAGGCGGTGGTTTGCCGAGCGACCAAGGTTGATTGTAGGGACAGTGGTTACGCAGCTTACTCGACGTAATATTCATACAACAATTTACCAGGTACAGCAGTACCTTGCATACAAATAAAAACAAAAATTAACGACGGCAGTGCGCACCTTGCTATTATATACTGATACCGAAGTATTATGCTTGTCTGTTCAAGACGGGTAGGAGCGAATCTGAGTGTTCTCTCCTGCATAACTCGGAGGGCAACACGAGAGCCGATCAAAGCACAACCAAATACATATCATAGGTACCGCGGTCCCCAATTTTCAGAACTACAGTAGTAGTAGTAATCATACTAATATATCATAGCTAGGATGTAGACCGATTATTTAAAGTGCTCACCTAGGGTTTAGTATGGAATAGCGCAACTCGTGCAAGAGCGATATAGAGCAGCACTGTAAGCAACAGGGTCTACGGCATAGGCTTAGCAGTTCTAGACTATAGCCTCTCCGCCATTTGGGCGGAGGGGCCGGCCCTAACCCCTAGTAGTAGTAGTAGTAGTGGTAGTAGTCGTGGTAATGGAAATGGTATTACTAGTACTATCCTCATTATACAATACTCCTTCGTAGTACTAGTTGTCGCTTTGAATTTTCACAGCTGATTCAGTTTTAGTCTATAGTGTTTTTGGTCCGTTTTGGCTTCTTTTTTTTCTTTTCTTTTTTGTGGGTGGGTGGGTGGGTGGGTTGGTGCGTGCGTTGGTGGGTGGGTGGGTGGGTTGGTGGGTGTGGGTGGATGGCTATATTACGTAACGCAACAGTTTTGTTTTAGTCTACTAGCGTTGCAGCGTACCAGTAGTATACAGTATTAATAGCGTACTAGAAGTTGCAGTGACCCTACACTCTGTGTCACATCATACCTCAGCGGGCTGGAGATTGCGTTCACGAAGCTGCCACCGCCTGAAGAAAACGCCAGCTCCTCTCCCTCTGAGGCATCGGGCAAGGCCAACCCTTTCCCACCGCGGCCGAAAACCCTAAAAATTAAACCACAATAGACAACAGACGACGAGGAGTGCGGTTGCGGTGCACTAAACACAGATAGCGGGACATTCAACTATCGCTCTGACACCGACAAACAGACGCAGCCTAATATGATAATTATTACTTGATTCCAGTATAGCGATAAACACAATGATAATTGCGGTCTGGCCAACCAACCATCTACTAGTACAATAGTGTGACTTGCGTATACAATGCGAGTTTCTAATTTTGCCGGTGTCAACAATAGGGACCCCTTTGGAGCTGCCTGAAGCGTCCGCCATAATCCGCTCACCAATCAGCAGCGCACATTAAGTTGACGACAATTACAAATATCTTGCTGCAAGAGTTCCTAGCGACAGCTATGATATCTTAGTATTGAAACTCCCAGACAACCTGAAGTTCCCAGACGAATCGAAGGAGTTCGTGAACTGCTACATACCGGTACAAACACATCATACACGCACTACAACTCAGCTGGCTGCCACTGAAACACGCATGGTATAATAACACACACCCTCGGACATGACGAGTTTCCAAGCTGATTTTCTCGACAACGAGGAGAGTGCAAACGCCGAGCGATGCGTCTACGGAAACATTTCGACGAGATGAAACATGGCTTGGCCAGTGCAGTCCCCCGCCGCTTTCGTTGTGTGTGCCCCTCTTGAATTGGACAAAATCGGCTCAGAAATTCATCCCAGGAGGTGTGTTATCGTGCGTGCTAAACGGTACCAGGTACCAGGTATACGTACGGTACCAGGATTGTCAGTGGTGTGCGGTGACGCGATTGCACCTGAGTTTGTTGCGCCTCTTGTCCGGAGTTTTTTTGGCCATAGACAACGGGATGCCAAAAACGTCGACGTCTCCTTCTGCTCCCCCGTCCTGTCCAACCATTCCCGCGGCCCCGCCGAGCTCTACCTGGCAGCCCTTGTCGTAAAACTCTGTCGCCTGTCAAGGAAATCACGAAAACAACAACGTATAAAAAGGCATGCTACGGTACGGGGGGGGTGCAACTCCTAACTTTTCTTCGCATGTGCAATACAATTATTTTCCTGAGGTATTATTCCATTCATCAAGAGCTGTTGCCCCTCGTCAAGAGATATTGAAGCTTGTCCTGTGACCACGGACCCGAGTTTGGCGATGAGCTAGTGTGAGAACAACAACTGCTACGATAGGTACACGGGCTTGCACTACACCTTCGGCAACACATGCAACGGCCAATTCAAATCAAAAGCGCAACCACCTGTACATACATGCTTTAGCCGCACCTTCGGCAGCACGCGCAACGGTCAATAAAAAGAACAAACACAAACATCTTTACATACACGACCTTGCGCTGTACCTTCGGCAACACGTGCAACGACCAACCAAAACTACAACCACAACCATCTTTACATGCCAGAGCTTGCGCCGCACCTTCTGCAACACGTGCAACGGCCAATCAAAGCACATGCAATATCATTGTTTACATATGTGCACGAGATTGCGCCGCACGCCGCACCTTCGGCAACACGTGCAACGGCCAATCAAAAACACAAGCACAACCATTTTTACACACACAAGCTTGCGCCGCACCTTCGGCAACACGTGCAACGGCGGACAAAAGGCACAAGCACAACCATTTGACAAACACGGGCTTGCGCCACACCTTCGGCAACACGTGCACAGCGCCCAGCCCGGTTGTGATCGTCAGAGCGCTGAGGCGCTTGGCCGTGCGGTCGCTAGGTCCTGGGTCGCCAGCCGGCGGACTGGCTGCATCTGATTTCGGCGGCGAGGGGTTTCAACACGGCAGGCGGTAGGCAGAGTCAACCAGTGTGTCCTGTCTGGATAGCTACGATATGAGTTTAGCCTCCACAATACGGTTCACACTATGCTCCTTGTATAGCGATGGTGCGTATCACTCTGGACCGGAGGACCGTTAGGTATTTTATATTTATACACCAAGGGTTCTTATATGTCCGCCCAGAGTGGTATTGATTTACTTAATAAATTTCATGTATCGCAAGCATACTATTAAACATCACATAGGACGGAGGGGCATAATTATCAGAACCTACGATTGATCCAACACCCATATATCCCCCTATGATTACAAACCATATTTGCTTGTGATTGCAATGTCCCCCCGTATTAGTATGCGGCATGCACTTGGTGTACGCACTCGTACAACAACGCAGCGCTGCAGCTCAACTAACCGGCCTGAGGCGCTCACCGCCGGGCACAACTTCAGCTCATGCCAAGTGAGAAAATAAAACAGTGGGCACGTACCGCTTCAGCAAAAGGTAAAGCAAAGGAAATGACTGCACGGTAACTCGCCCCCATAATTGGGAGCAATAACACCTCTGTGAAGTGCGCAGCACACGACCAAGTCAAGGCCAAGCACAGGGGGTAGCGCTCTCACTTCACCTTCGCGTGTCATGCCTCATATTTCATGCCCGTCATGCCCCATAACGACCGTACCGACCGGACCGACCGGACCTACAGGACCGGCCGGATCTACCGGGTCTACCGGGCGACAGGACCTACCGGACCTGGCGGACCTACCGAACCGACCGGACCTACCGGATTGACCGGACCGACCAGACCCGCAACAAGCACTTGAGATACAGCGGCCGTAGTCAGCACATCTGCCTTCACCTTTTCATGTTGGACGCGTACGTACACTTAAATTTTTCGAATAAATAATTACCAGGTACGTGTTTGAACACCCGGACAGGTGCTAAAAAAAAAGCACGACGGCTGTATGCACCCCACCCACCCAGGCCGTGGTTGACATTGGCCTGTTCTTGACTTGAAAGTGAAAAGTGTCGAAAAAACGTGATGATTACAGCATCGGCCACACGAAGGAAGCAGCCTAACACTAATACGGGGGACCATAATTAATAGGACCTACTGCAGACACAATAGGACCTACTGTAGACACAATAGGACCTACTGTAGACACCAAAAGCTATATATTTCCCTATTTTTGCCAACAATATTGGGTCCATAGTTAACAGGACCTACTGTAGACACAATAGAACCTACTGTAGACACCAAAACCTATATATTTCCCTATTTTTGCTAACAATATTTGGTCCTACCAGGTATTTACTATGATCCCCCGTAATATTAACACGGTCCTCACATGTCTGTCTGTCTAGAGTGCCACCTGGTATAAAATAACAACATTCTGACGTATCAAACATCAAGCAGGTTGCAAAGTTGAGGTTGAACCAATTAATCGGTCGTATTCACAGCGGACGTAGTTGTAGCGATTTTATACAAAAAAACAACAACAACAACAACAACAACAGTATGATCAAGCAATCTTTGATTGAGAAAAAAACACAGGAACATTTTCACATTTATATACGCAGGGAGCACCTGAACGGCCATGTACGCCTGCACGATGATGGCGATCACCATTGCCGCGTGGATACCGATGAGAAGAACGCCGTACAACTCCTGGCTCTGCGCCTTTTCGCCGGAGATGTCGGCCTGGAGACAAAAGATGAAGCGAGCAAACAAGGAAAAACCAAACATCTAAGATTTGTGTTTCATAAAATAAAATGTTTCCAAGACATGAGACGAGGGTTTATCGCAGAGACGGCGAAGAGGGGTCAGCAGCAGCAGCTGCTGCTGCAAATGTAGATACATCAAACAACAGGCAAAAATAACGCACCATTAGCGACAACCAGAAAATGAACACAACCAGCAACAACACCAACAACACCAACAACACCAACACCAACACCAACACCAACACCACCACCACCAACACCACCAACACCACCAACACCACCAACACCACCAACACCACCACCAACACCAACACCACCACCACCACCAACAACAACAACAACACCACCAACAACACCAACAACAACACGCAGCAACAAAGCAAGTAAAATCATAAAATGCGCGGCGTCCTCAACCCACCTTGGCCATCAACGCTAAGATGTTGCTGAAGAACACGACGATGCAGCCCTACA
>JAYJME010001839.1:0-15157 GCA_036873775.1 Costaria costata
GTCCCTTTCAAACCTTTCCCCCCCCCCCCCCCCCGCCCCGAGCCCCAGATTTTATCTTGTTTGGCTTGCTCCTGTTTTTTTCACTCCAGATACTTCATTTGCTTTCCTCCTTCCACTTGCGATGATAATGATTTCCTCAGATTCACATACCACAAGTATTACATAGTACTAAATGAACTTTTTGTGGACTTCGGCATTTGTTTCTCGTCCGGCCGCGGGTCGTTTCTCGTGCTCTCGGCCGCGGGGCACGCAGGGGGCCCGCATGTACACACGGCTCAAGTTTGGGCCCCGGTCGAGGCCCGTGGCACGTGCTCTGGGGGTTCAAAGTCGCAAAAAATGGCAAGTAACCACGGGGTGGCGTTCCGACATGGCACCGCCTCGCCGGTGCCATGCAAAACCCGTTCGACTGATTTTTCATCGGCATGAAGCATGATGATTTGTTTTTGTCCCACCGCATGAAGCGAGCATACAGCGCACAGCACACACTAGACAACAATGACTACACCGACTTGAACGAGGCACACATCATGCACCGTGCAGCAGTAGTTCGTACCGCCAGGGTGCACCCCTCTGTGCAGCTCTCTCTGTGCTATGTGCAATTCAAGCTTGAAAAACCAAATTGCTCATTTTAGTTTCGGCATAATATTTTGTATGTACGCAGATCTACGTGTTCATACCATACCCTGGTAAATACGTTGCACTACTGTCGGTTGATCTACGTATTTCCTGCCGACTCTACTTCTGACGTTGTGGCAGCCATGGTAAACAGCAGCCGCACTTCACGTTCTTCTTTTCAGGAAGCTACAATTTTTGCTTCTGTGTGTATGCTTGTGTGCGTATATGTGCGTGCCATTCAGAAGACAAGCTGGACGAATTCAACCCACACTTCCTCAGAATTTCAAAAGCACCAGCGCAGTATATTACAGCAGCTGTAGAGCAGAAACAGCGGTACAACACCAGCGAACCTCGCATAGGCTCATATATCGTAGGTAGCATGTCTTTGTAAATCCTTTTCAACTTGCGAACTCCCCGGGATTCCAAGTGAACAACATCCCGAAGGGGAACCTTGTACTCTGGTAATATATTACGAATGAAACTCACTACTGAAGAGTGAAGAGGATGAAGAACCAGAACCGGGTGTGCTGATATGGCGGAGTAAAAACCAAAGTTAAATTTGAAGACAAATCACATGCTACGTTTGTACTCGTGCTACGAGTATAAGAGCCGTTTATATCGGAGCCATGAATTTCCAAAATTTCCAATATTTTTTTCGCGCAATTTTCTGTATTTCCATTTTTTCCATTTATCTTCTCCATTTATTTGAACGCGAAGCCTTCCAAACATTTTGCCCTCTGAAGAATTTCCAATATTTCCAATATTAAATATTTCCAATATTTACACTTTTTCCTCTTTTTCTTGGAAAAAAATATTGGAAATTATGGGGAAAAGTTGCTCGATAAGAATGGCCCTGAGGCGACGTGCACCCCCTTGAAACGTAAGATTGCAAAAGAGGAGTTACGACGACATCCTCGGTAAACCTGTGGCCGTTGCGGTAATCGTCGCTTTTTAGTTGCAACGTTACTAAACGTTACCCTCTCAAGTCCCAAGAGGGCGTGTATACGGTACCCTGGGCCCAGGTATCAGTACATTACATACATACATACAAAGTACAATACGTAAGTTGGAGTTTGACTTCGCAACCTGGGTGCACGTTTGTGGAGAACTCAACACTACGAAGCACGTGCAGTGTTGATGGAACAAATGGTCCGAACGCCGGCGCGCACCTTGTAGAACCCAACCGCTTCTTGGTTGCTGGTTTGCACGTGCAAGTACACTTCTCGGACCGACGGGTAGCGTGGCAGACTGTCCAAAACCCGACGCAGTAGATGGGTGCCGATGGAACGCCGTCGCCATGCCGCAAGCACACCCAGGGTCATGATGTACAGCTTGACATGTTCCTCTGACGACTCTGGGGGCTCGATTCGACAGCAAACCGCCCCAACCACCACGCCATCGACGTACACTGAACAGAGCGAACGCAGAGATGCAGAGACAGAGACAACAGGGTGAGGATCAGCAACAGCAAGCAGGAAGCATGTTCAAATGTTCCGGAAAGCCACTTTCAGACGGTTGGTTGTGGAAAAGGCCTTTCACGAGGTTCTGGCACAGCAGAACTGCTGCTGTTGTACATGGACCAAGCCACGAAACCATTGCATGGAAAACAAAACGCTCACCGTACTGAGTAAAATCCGAATTGGCAGCGGAGACGTCGATGTAAAACTTGTCGTGATACCGAACAGGGAAGATGGAAGCATTCATCTTCCTGAGGTGATGGACGTTGTCCTCCGTGATGTCTCCGAAGGTGATTTTCCGGCCACATGATGTTGAAACTTCACCCATCTCGCTGGGCTCTGAGCTCCGTACACCGTTCAAATGTTACACCACCACAAGCCGTGCGTGGGTTTCAGTTCCACGAACGACTGCACCGTGCTTCGCGGTCGTTCCGGGAGCGTGGCAGGTGGCAGGGCAGTGTGGTGAAGTGGTGCCGTGTGGTGGTACCTTTACCTATCGACGTGCTCTTTTTTAAATGCCAATCCCGCCGCATTTTGTCGCGAACGCCTCCTTGATCAGCCGTTACAAATGTATGACTCGACGACTCGACACGAGAAAGAGCGTCGAACGTCGAACGTCGAACGACGAGCGACGAGCGACGACGACGACTCGTCAATACAAAAATATTGCAATTAGCCGTACCGGCCGGCGGAATCGACGATTTGCAAGGGGTGGATAGCATGGTGATGGATAAGCTCAACTCCGCTACGCCCGGCACTCCTGTTGTATCCTGGACCAAGGTATGTTTTGGTGGTCTAATTTGATGAAGACATTCTCATCGTTTGGCATCGCTTGTCAAATAACCACTGCACCCTGGACGGAAATTTAAAGGCCGTTTGGTATCCACATTAATCACGAAACGATCCTTATATTTACGCTGATATTGATAGTTAAGTACGGTCATACGCACGTTCCCACTCTGTTACGCACAGAATAACGACATAAAGACAGACTTACCGTACTCGTACCGTGTCTGACTGATTCAGCATATACCTGAAAATCCACCCTAATACTGCTGCTGTAGGTACACCTACCTGGAGTAATGTCCTACAGTACAGCAGTAAAGTCCTACGCCGTGATATCTTTCTACGTTTTTTTATCGTCATGATAGGTGTAAAGCCTCGTGGTGCCCCCTCCCACGTGCACACTGTCAGGCATCTACTAGCGGCGAGCGTGTACCGGCGAGAGGGGGGCACACATGCGTTGTTGCCGACTTTCAGCTGGTGGTGTTTGGAGGCACCTACTACAAAGGAGATGTGAGGGTTCACTCCTCCACCATCTGTGCGCTGTGAGGTTGACGACCTAATTCATCTGCGCGAACGAGTAGTCGTGTTCTCATTGCCCAAGTACGATATGCCTCGGGAGAATTACTACATTTACAGCAGGTCATGCGGTATGTATGGTGCTTCGAATCGGTATATTACATCTATTCTCGCGGTAACGAAGGTAAGGCTTTATGGTCCGCATATATATCATACTGCTGTACGGTATGCACTGATGGTGTGCTTGTTTCGTTGGTGCCACGCAGCGCACAGTTGTTAAAGATAGTAAGTGGTCGCCCCGGTAGTCCAGCAGGTAGACCGCGATACTACTGAGTAAGGTCCCCTGCCGGAGTTCGATTGTCATCGAGTATGGGCATTTCGAAAAAAGGAGACTCTGTCGATAGCGCCTACGTAGCGTGTGTAGGCACGATTCGGCGCGAGTCGACGAGAGAAGATATAAAGCTAATAAAGCTGAAATCTTCTCGCGATAAAAAATGCAAGGCACGTTCCGTAACGGGGAGGGGAGGGAAGAGCCTGTTTTGTGACCCCGGATGTGAGTTTCTACTACGAGGGAGCTGGAATAGAAGGACGAAACCAGATAAAAAAAATACATGGGATGGAAAAAAAAGAGAAAAAAAAAGAAGAAAAAGCATTCTCGTAGTTGTCGCTACTATTAAATAGTAGGAACCCGCGCAGCAGGATATTTAAAACTGTCAAGTCAAGTTGTGTGCGTTGGTTGGTGGACGGTGGACGATATACGAGTGCTTTAAAATGTTAATCATGCTGGAATGTGGTACAACTGCTGTATAATACCAGGTGTACGTATGATATGTGTTCTGTATAATACTCGTAGAAAAAGAAAATCACCAGGAATCACAAAAAATGAAAAAAATATCGCACCTTGCACAAAAACTATGAAATTAAAACCAGCAGACACAAAAATGCCATCGATATATTATCGGGACGATGACAATGAATGTTAATCAACAGACACAGATGTCATCGGGTCGATGGCAATAGAATTGAAATCAACAGACACAGGTGCCATCGGGTCAATGTTTGATAAACGATGCGCTTCGCCTCAGGACTGAGACAAGCAGACGTCGGGCCGGTGCACGCTTCTCTTTCAGCCGTCATATTATCCTAGCGATGGGCCTCTACTTCGAAGCATACGATTTAATACGTTTCACACCTCGGATAACGTAACACTTAACGTTCCACACCTATGTTACGGTTCGGCGGAATTTTTGTTTAGCATTACGTTACTATGTTATCTGAATTCTAGATATTGTGGTGACATAGTGTTAATACGTTACGATATTGGCGGGCGATTGCCTAACACAATGTTATCGTGTTAGCTATAATATTCCGTATTGGCAACAGTATTATAGTGTTACTACGTCATAATCTGTAGCTCGTAGCGAGTACCATACGAGTAACGTTAGGATATTAACGGAAATGATAATTGCATCATAACACACGTTAGGTAAATAACGTACATGACTGATATAACACTAACACAATGTAAATGTGTTAGCTCGTATGCAAAATATGTATTAACACAAGTTAGCAGATAACGTATATCCCTATCTAACATCAACATATTATGTTACTGCTGTGTTACAGTAGCTCAGTACGTGCGAGTGTTAAACGTTATAGATGGATAACATACTGGTGGGGTTTCCTAAAAAACGAGGCGTTTTTTTTCCGGGGATGCTTCCTAATTATCCCCTGTTTCGTAGTTTCACAACTATGGAGGCGTTTTTTTTCGGGGATGCTCTCTTGTCCTCCCCTCCAGGCGATATGTTGTATGTGTCCCCGCGTGCGAGACGATCTCTATTGAACTCCACTAAATAACGAACATTACGTTACTCCGCGACTCCGCTTCAAGTGTAACACTACTACGAGTAACAAATATTAGATCGCGGGAAGACCCAAACGGTAACATCGCAACAGTATGTTACAGTCATCTCAGGTCCAACCGCCACGTAGTAACGTAATTAATTTTACGTCCAGGTCGTAATTGATGGCAACATACGTAGTAACGTAACGTTAGAGTCAGATCTTCAATGCGAGTAACATGTTACCATTATGTTAGACACCCCTCGGCATTTACGTGACATCCTAACACAGCAGTGTTACATGATGATCAGCTCCAAAGGTAACTTACCTAACTTACGGTAGGTGTTACGTTATCCGACCCTAAGGAAGAACAAGGGGGGCTCCAATAACGTTCGACTAACATGTCGTTAGTGTTGTGGATACCACGACTATCACTATTAATACTAACGTTATGTTAAAGCGTTATGCCTAACACCACCCTCAACCCTAACACCATATTAGGGTGTTATGCCTACAGCCTCGTAAATCATAACATTGTGTTGGCAAGTTAGCGGAATCGGTGCATGGTGATCTGTGCATGTTAGGTTGATGACGTATGAGCCTGTGCAAATCCTAAAATTGTGTTATTAATATGATGTTTGTACCGATCACGGCGAAACACTATGTTACCGTGCCAGAGCCGCCGAGGTCGAGAAGTAACATAACGTTAATGCGTTATAACGTTCGTTCGTGGGCATGTTAGGACGTTACGCGATTGCTCCTCCACTACTAGCACTGTGTTAAAACGTTGCCAAGCCGCTGTGTTAGGCCCCATATAAATAAGTATTATCCGAGTGTTTTACGTTATCCGACCTGTGAATACGTTATTAGCTTCGCCTTGAGCATAGGCAATCCTGCGAGGCCAGCTGTGCATTGCTGTGCATTACTGTATGTCGTGCTGCTGCTGGCTGCTGTAAAGTTAGGAGGTCTGCAGCTGCTCTTCCTTCCTGCTTCGCCTACAGCTTCGGCTCTTCCTGCTCCGCCTGCTGCTTCGACCCGTAGCTGGTTAACGGTCTCCCTGCATGCTTCGGCCAGTCGCTGGTGACGTAGTATAGCTGGTTGTCCGTTGGACTTACCTAGCTGTGAACATGTATGTGCTATCTCCGCAGTAAAAAAAAAGGAGTTTATTTTCGCTCTTCTTTTAGGTAAAATACTTTTCTGAGAATTCGATGCAAAATGTAGACGAAATCAACTGTTTAATCAAGTATAAAACGGCTTCGGCCATCCGGAAAGGGGCCCCTATTTTTAGGCGCGGTCAAAATTCGAAACTCGCATTCGCTCACATACTGTTAATACAGTACTGTAAGCGTACAGCAACGTTGCGAATTGAGGGCCCACGCTAGCCTCCTCATGTGTGCGCTCGTTCTCCTTGCCTATCTTTTCGCGAAGGGCAAGTTTGTATACCTCGACGATGTCTGGGTGCTGGACATTGAGTCGATGACGTGGCAAGAAGTTCGCTGTGGGGGGGACATACCGAACCCTCGGTATGGACATTCATGCCACCTTGTTGGTTCTCGGATGTTCATCGTCGGCGGCAAGGGGCCGAACGGGCAGCTTTACCGAGATGTGCACTTCTTAGACCTCGTTGATTGGACATGGGTCGCAGTTAATGCCACATCTACAGGTCCATCGCCTAGGTGCGTGATCCTCAGAGTATGAGTCTTCTTCAGTGCGTTTAGCATGTGTATGAGTTGATTGCATATTCGTCGAGGGCAGCGCTAAACTTACCGGGTTCGAGACTGCGTCAAACCTGAGGTCTTCACGTCTTAAATGTGTTACTAGCACAAGATTTAACCCAACCAATCACGACTGTTCGAGTAATATCATGCTTCGACGCCCACAGGTTTTGGCAAGCATCCGTCTTGGTAGGGCACAAAATTGTTGTTCACGGCGGCTGGAATGGTTCAAACTGCTGTTACGAAGATCTGTGGGTGTTCGACACTGATTCGTTCGCTTGGATGCAACCGCGGGCTGGGGGGTTGCCGCCGACAGCAAGGTGTGTGACGCGACTTGCAGAGAGGGTCGTCGATTGTCCTCGCTTACTGCAAGTTGCGAAAATACTGGCGTGCTCTTCGATCAGGTGAGACGAACAGCAACAGTAACAGCACTGTAACAAAGTGTCTGAACGGTAATTCCCGGGCATATTTTACTCCCTCTTACTTCGAAAGTATAAGATTGGCCAGGAGGGAGAATTGTGATCCGCGCTTCCGAATCGTGGTACGTATATACCGTACGCAGTTCAGAAAATAACTCGATCGATGCGAAAACGGTGCACGCGTTTTCTGGGTAATTTTGGCCCGTCTTGATGCGGGTCAGGGTTGGGGTTAGGGGTTGGGTGTACGCCCTACCTTTATCACACTAGGAAACACTTCCTAGCCCGCAAAATCGTGCAACAGGGAACAGCTCGACCCCTGGAAGATCCGTCCGGACACGTTGTTACAGGGAATCAGAGAGGGTGTATGCCGTTTCTCGTGGTACGTATTGCTCACAAGTTGCTCGCGTGCTATAAGCAACCCGTACAGATCTGAACGATCGAGCAGTTGAAATGGGATACGTCAAGGTCCTTCCGACCTGCGTTCAACTATTAATAGTGAAATATTAACATTGGTTTAGTAACGCAAGTGAATGAGTAACATTCGCGTTGCCTGTCTCGAAGCTCGAGTATGATGGAGAAGAGGTACAGTAACAGCACCAGTAAAGATGAGAGGCAAAAATACGAGCCGTACAACAGCATAGCTGAACGCTTATGAAGATGACATAGAAACGGAAAAAATGAGGCAAGAAAGCCTACCGAACAATCCGGGCAATAATATACATGGAGATAAGTCGGTAAAACCCAGAGTAGTGGGTGCCGACATACGAAATCTCCAAAAAATAAAAAACAGCCTGGTTGTCCTTTAAAAACACATTTAATTCAATTTCATTTGTTGGCATGAAGAACGCAAGCCGACGACGAACAAGGATCGAGAAAAAAAACTGAAACGACCATCATGGGTACCAAAGACGGGGGATAAGATTGACCTCCTAGAAAGCGTTGCACCCACAAAAAATAAAAACCAATCCCGGTAAAAATCGAGGAGATAAGTCGGTAAAACACAGAGTAGACGGCGCCGACATAAGAAATCTCCAAAAAAACAAAATACAGCTTGTAACTCCGTGTTACAAAAACATGCAATTGAATTTCATATGATGGCATGAAGATCGCAAGCCGGCGATGAACAAGTATGCATCGAGAAGAAAAGCTGAAACGTCGAACATCGGAACCAAAACCACGATAACGCATTATTCTTCTTGGAAATAATAAAGCCCCGATACACGAACATCATGTAAGAAAATAAGCAGAAATGCGAAAGCAAGAAAAGAAGCAAACCCGAAAACAAGCGTAACCGGCAAGAGCACCCGTAGAAGGAAACGGCAGAAAGAAACAGAAGTCAACATATATATTTAAAACGTCATAGTTGGAGGTGGCCCCAGGGCCCTATTAATAGTGAAATGTTAACATTGATGGGCTCACGACAACTTACGAGAATGCCGACGTTTCCCCGGTTCTCGTAGGTACGGGCACACGATGATCTTACTCCCGGACGGGCGAATACTGCTATCAAGGGGCGCTACCGTGGATGAGAAACGAAGTGCACCCACTTACCACAGGGACCTGAGGCAGTTGGACACGGAGACCATGCTTTGGTCGAAAGCAAAGACTGGAGGAGGTGTGTTCGTAGGAACACACGCTAGGCAACACTCTTGTGTCTATATCTAACCTCGATATTCTTGGTCCACTTCGGGTTCTTGGGTCATTTCATGTTTGCAATATCCTGCGCTGTATAATAGCACGCATTGGTAGGCTGTACTCGTATTCTACAGCCGCAAGAAAAGTCGTAAATTTACGTGCGATGAGGTTTGTAGCACATGGCATCGAGGACCACAACCAACGAAATAAATGCTTGTGTTTCTGATTAGGTGCCAGAGTGTCTTCTCGCTGCAACCATACATTGACGCCTGACGAAAAGGGGCAAGCGGCGCTTCTGTTTGGCGGGTGGGGCCTGGGGGGTCTCCAAAACGACAGCAACAAACGTGCTGGTGCAGTGACACTCGCAGCCTGCAGCATGCCGCCACACCAGGCCATTTCTACCGACCTTCCAATTTTGAGGGGTCGCGGCGAGCCAGAACACAAGTGCGTATTTGTTTTTACGGGATGTTACTTTCCCCGGGGCTTGGAATTCTTCCATCGGTACCCCCTACGCCCCGCCCCCCCTTGCAACAATGCTCGAACGTTACAACGAAAATACCCACCTTAGTTATACCACCAAGCCTGCGAAATACGCCTGGTGTCTGATATTTAGTCCAACCGCTATTATAATAGCCGTCAGTTAGGGTAGTTTCCTCCGCATCTACTTCAGAGGTGGAAAGCCAACAGCCCCATCCACCGCAGGAACCGACGCACGCATCGTTGTTTTGCCGCACGATCTAGTCTCGCAGCTATAGTCAAACAACTAAAGGACGCTCGTCTGCAACTTATTTGGTCGTTATTGTAGGCAAGCTACAACAGTACCCTGGTAGTATTTTGGTTTTGCGTTACTATTAATAGCTATATCCTGGTCCTCCGCACCACCCGACCAAACTCCCCCTCCTGTCTGACTCACTACAGGTACGGCCACACATGTGTCTCCGTTGGGAACGCGTTCTTCGTCTTCGGTGGCTGGAATGGGCAGCAGGCAGTCAATGATGTTGTGGTTTTGGAGCTCGATGACGCGCCGTGATTACAACGACATATTTCGGACGCTGGGCTTAATGAGACGACTTCGGCTGAGTCGTTCTGAGAATAACGGACCTGTTTCATTTGGACTCCAAGCGCTTTTATACACAGCACATCGCAGTCATAAAGAAAACGTCGGCGTAGTAAAAATGACATACTTGTACACTTTTGAACGCATACTCTGTACCAGGTACGTACTATAGCTCCAGTCTTTTACCGCAGCGGCGACGAATACGTCACTCCGTCCCCCAACCGCTCTAATCTAGACCGCCTTCTCGTCCTTAATGTTGCTAAACAATTCCTCAATCTGGGCTTCCGAGTACATCGTAGCAGCACGTTCTTCTTCTTCCTCTCGAATAAGCTTTTCTTTCAATCCAGGGTGGGCAGCCATGTAGGCGTCGTATTCTGCTTCAGCTTGCGCGTCGCTGTCCGGCTCGTCTGGGTTCTGCTCGCGGTACATCTCTTTCAATGATTCTAACATAGCAGAGTAAAAGTGCCGGTCTTCCGGCTTGTGCGTTTTCTCCAACTCGGCCATTTCTTCATCGAGGTCGGGATATCTTCTACGGTATTCCAGCCGCATCATGTACGGCACGTATTCCATATTCCAGCTCGTGTTGATCTCGTCGTCCTGGACGGAAGGCGAGGCGGCGGACACGTTCGGGGTCACCACAGAAAGCGCGATATCTGGGGTCTTCACGACCCCTGCTTCCCGCGCACGGTGGCCATCTCCTTGTCCTGCACAAGCGGACAAAGGTCCCGATACCGATGTGTTTCGATACAGTCGATTTCTTGAAGCGAGCAAAAGGACACCCGCAGCCAGCCCGTATACGGTTTTCCACGAAAGCGGACGATCACATACCGTACGCTAAAATAATGTATTATGCTTGCTACCAACAATATTAGCGCAGATATTTGTCTGTCAGCGGAACCAAGGATTAGTGGTATGTAAGGTATGTTGTGAACCAACCTTGTTGAAGTCCGGTTCGGCTTCCAGCTTTCCGGCAGCCTTGTATCCCTCGTAGTACTCCGCGAGATCTCCGGTGATGGTGTGCTTAGGGGTCCAGCCAAGCAAGCGCTTCGCCTGTAGCGGAATCGGAAAAACACCTTGCAACTTGAGCTGAAACGTGAGTCCAGCCGGCTCATGATCGCACACTGAGAAGGGTCGCATTCGGCGCCAATGACGGGCGGGTGCAACGCGCGCGCGCACCATACACTTCTAACTTCTAACGACTGTGGTCTTGCACCCATTTTTGCACCCAACAAAAAAGATGCAAAATGCCGAATAAAAGGACACAGCTAAAACATGGCATGAAGAAAGGCGAGAGCGACCCAAGAACTAATGATTCCATTGCACAAGTTAGTACTGGTACTTGAGCACATACGAGTAGTGCAAACGAACCTTTTCGCTGTTGACAAGGAAGTGATTGTTACGGAAGGGGAACCATCCCTTCTTCAGCTCGTAATCTCCCGGCTCGTAGTAGTACGCCAACTTCGAGACTGTGGGCGTTGCCACCTGCCAAGGGAGGCCAAAGCCAAACACACAAAAACAAAAAATCCGACATTTGGGTCAACGTTGTCCTATGAGCTGCTACCATGCTACCATACGTGACGTAAGTCCTTATTGTGTGAGTGCTATAAGATAGTATACTGTTGTAGCTGTCGCTATTATTGGAACTGTTTAGTACTATTAGTGCAGGAGATATTTATGCCTGCCGTCAACTTGTGTGCGATGCTGGATGCGGGACACTTGGTGGACTTCATATCATATCATAGTTGTTTTCGTGTTGTTTTTATTCTATGGTCGCAAGGCAGGCTCCAAAACTTGGTGCTCCTGCGTACCACAGACGCATACCAGATACATCTCTTTTTTTTGCTGTTCGTTGTTCTCACATTCAATCGTCCTTAAATCAAGCCCGTGGTCACAGAACATACTCTAATAACTCTGGAGTGGAACAATACCTCGGGAAAGATAGAAAATGCAAACAAAATAGGAATAATACGCATAGAAACCCAAGCAATACGAGTACTCGTGTAGGTCCACCACCACCACCACCACCACCACCACCACCACCGGGCTTCACGTCTAGCCCCCGTCGCCAGTCGACCCCTCTCTCTCTCCTGGCGGGCCGACGCTGGGTGCGGTGGGTACCAGGGCGGTTGCCTGTTGATAATGGCAACGCTCAACTCTCTCTTCTAAAAAACTTGTTATGTGCTGCTTATGCTCTGCAGCACCAATCAGGTATTATTTGGAGGTAACGTTAGGAGGATAACGCTCCGCAGTACCAATCAGATTTTGTTTGGAGGTTACGTTTGGAGGATGGATGATGTGCAGCTGAGCAACGTGCAAAATCAACTGTCTCATCAAGTAAAAAATGGCCTCAGTTATTTACGAAGAGGCCCCTATAACGAGCTTCGTCAAAATTAGAAGCTCGCATCCGCTCGTAATGAAAGTAAAGTTGGTATGCATGCAGATCAGTGATTAACAAGGCCGAAGGCGGCCTGGCCTGTGTGATGTCACAACCAAAATACCAGTACATTTCAAAAATAAGCCTTGGGAGCATTTTAAACATGACGAAAGTGTTCTAAGCAACGAATGATATCAAACGTCAAAACGCGGTTCCGCGGACCACTTCGTACCTTTCCAACTTCGCGGAAGAGGCCGCTGTAGGTGATGTACCTGTCGGAGGCACAGTTGAAAACCTGCAGACAGTAGTAATAAGAGAAGAGCACATAGTCGGTACAAGTACGGGACAAGTAGCAGCAGTATGATGATAGTCCCACAGTTTGGGCTGGTATTTTCCCGCGTACCATAGAGTATAAGGTATGCATGCACAGGTACTTGTATGTATGCACAGGTGCTTGGTTGGACAAATTGTAACACAGAGAGCCGTCACTGTTTATAGTGATAAGAGTTGGTAGAAACTATCAACCCAAGCTCGCGGAGACATGCAGCTCGTCGACCGCGACCGACTGGATCGGTCAGCCTGTGCGTACATATGCTCGCGTTCAATGACTACGACACTCGATAACTTGCCCCAAACAGCGGCACCGGTGTGCGGACTTTATTCTCACCTGGTTGACAGCATTTTCGTTCCCGACAACGCTAGCGAGCATGGACGCTACATCCTCCGCGTGCGTCAGGGCGACGAGCTGGTCTCCGTGCAATGGCAGAGGAATGAACTCCAACCCGTGCACAACACGATCAAAGAACCAATCTAGGTAGTCACGCTTGTTGGTGAGAGGGCCGTAGATATACTGCGGACTGTAAAGGGGCGTACGTCGAGGTTGCGCGCAACACACAAGGGATTTCCACAGTTTTGAACCGATTAGCACACGCGGGGGCTAGACAAATGTTGGTCACAAAATGGTTACCGTTGCGGGGAGGGTATCTATGCTATGCAAACGGTGGACTTCCCGCTGATTGCACCTCCGGTGAGCACCGCCACCAAACACCCGTGATGCTCATAAATCTATGTACCTGGTATATATCCTAGAGCGACAGCGTCAACGAACCATTGCGTCGCGCGGTACTCCCAAAAGACTGGAGCGATGAAAAACGACTCACCGGAATGATGTCCAGGGCAGGCCCAATTCTGCGACATGCTTCTCCACCTGGCGCTGACCGCTCTCCTTGACGTCACTACTCTCGGTGAATGGTACCTGCGAAACGCATGCCGTAGGTTAAAATACATACGAAGGGTCCTCTACGCAGCACATCGAAAAACAACGGTAACGTTGGTTTGATCACGCCGGCAGCCGCTCATACAGTATTCCTTTTGATGTGCAGCGAAGCTCACCTCATCGCTATCCTTGTACATCCCGCCTGACGACACGTATGCGTAGTTCTTCACGCCCCTGCGACGTGCGCGAAGCGACGGTGTTGGATCGTTGCTCGGTACATGATCGAAATCAATTTCATCGAATGGTCTGGCAGGGAGCGGACAGCGGCCATACCCCTCTGAAAAGGATACCGCCAAGTGAATCCCCAACAGCTTCATACCAAAATGATCCGTAATATTTTGCGCACGTTGTGCCCTCTCAGAAGCATGTTTCTGTTCAAGCCACCGACGGTGAAACGCCATCTTGCAACCACAGCCATGTCAGCACTCGTGTAATGCAAAAGTGCGCCGTTCGCGCCGCACTAAGCAGTCATCTCCGTGAAAAAATAGTGATTCCTGACCGTTTACTGAGTACAAGTACACCTCAAGTACTAAGTACCAGGTACGCACGCACCACGCTTGGGCACGTTCCGCCAAGTCCTTGCAGGTGTCAACATCCTTGGCGTAGTTGTCGAACACGTAGTCGAAAGTTTCTCCTTCAGGGACGAGCTTGCCCACGCCCTCAGAAAAGTCCCCCCACACGATAGTCGCCCCCTTGCTTTCAAGGTCTCCGTAGCTGCACGCACCGAATACAGCAGTGAGAGGAGCTAGCGGGATCAGCAATTACTACGAGTATTACGCGGCACAATACAATTGTGATGTACCAGGTACTGGTCCACTTAGCGCGGTACACGCGCATCCCTGTCTACCTATCACTTGAATTGCCTGAACAAGTGGCAGTAGCAAAACAACTACCCTCCGAGACACCAGGGCCAGCAGCGAAAAACACCACAAAAAATAATGGCCAAACCCTACGGTAGCGATTCGAACGTTCGAACGCATATGCAGGTCTACCGGCACAACAGCGCTCGCGAGTCACTAGAAATGGTGAGGGTACAAGTCTAATCGTATACGCAGGATGTTCGGGGTTGGGTTTTCGTGTGCGTTTGCATGATATATTGAAGGTTCTTCGGGGAGGCAGACGAGCAAACCTGGCGAAGGGTTGCTTGTCCTTGTTCTTGCCGGCGCCATCCTGCAGCACGGTAACAGAAATGTCCTTCTCGATCAGCTTCAAGGCCAAGTGGTATCCGATCTCTCCGTGACCACCTCCCTTGTTCTGGGCGATTAAAGCTTTACCGGCTGGTAGGTTGTTGGGCACAGTAGAGGCGGACGACGGAACGTACGGGATACTTTTACTGTAGGTATGGTATGATATGATGCGTACAAGTAGTCATACTGGAGCAGCACAAAGTTCGATCCAAATCGACGAGCACTGTGAATGCTGAACTCTCTGTGCGACAAAAATGAAGGCACGTACCGTAGTGGGG
>JAYJME010001840.1:0-15156 GCA_036873775.1 Costaria costata
CCCCGGACTCATTTGTTGCTTGCCTTAGTCATTTGACTATTGACCCGCATCCCTGTCGAGACGGGGGGGGGGGTTGGGCAGCGAGTCGGTCAGTCGATTTTCAGCGGAGTTCAATGGGGAGTGGATGGCGTTAACGCGTTGGGCAGCGAGTCAGTCCGTCAGGTTTCAGCGGAGTTCGATGGGGGGAGGAAGGCGTGAACATCGGGTTTCGGCGGGGGCCGACGGGGGATGGAAGGGCGTCAACGCGAAACAAGCCGCAAAAGCTGGACCCCTTGCTTCCAACCTCGAATGTTTGATGTAGCCAGCCAGCCAGCCAGCCAGCCAGCCAGCCAGCCGTTCGGCGTGTGTACGCTCGTCTTGCGAAAGGCGGCGGTAGTCGGGAGTCATCTAGAACCCACCATCCGTTCGTGCACAGAAAACAATATTTTTGCTGCAAAAATATATACATACCTGGTATAGTCTAATTCCAAGTAATTTGTCCCGTAAACGTGGGTGTACTTCTGAAGGGGTTAATGAACACTACTGCTGTTCTAACATTTCGCCGACGGTTTAACTTTCAGTTCGGGATCAATGAGGCCTGTCTGCTGCGATCGGCCGGAGACTCTCGCCCACGGCTACCACCCCCGCGTTGATTCGATGGTAATCAACGTGGCACCTATTAATAGCAGGCTGTTCTCCTACCCCGGGGACGGTCTTTTTCCGTCCCCGGGGTTTTGGTCCAAGAACACTGATGTTGCAGTTTGCTTGGCGAGTCTCGGGGCTGCGACAATTGTGCTCGCCGGGAGGGTACGTAGTGCCAAGACGTTTCGGGCCAGGATGGCGTGACATAACGGGTCAACACAGATCCCAGGAACAACGCAAGCTCTCCCTGATTGGCAAGAACACCCACTTCAATCGGGGTGCAGCAGTGACCTGCCCTCTAACGCAGCTCGAGACTGCCTGCGCAAGAATAACAACAGAGCTAGAACGATTGCTAGTTGCTACACACAAGCGATAGCAGTGTCTTACAGCGAAAAGTCGCCACCACAGCCGCCTGGTTCAAACCTTCCTGGCCCCGCTCACCGCTGTGCCAGTAGCGACACAAAAGTACCACAAATAACTCAACAATCATTCTATGGCGATCTCTACAAAACTGAAGACGGCGGTACGAGTGTCTGGAGGAGATACTGGTATAATATCATCGTGGGGTGGACTTGGGGCGTCCCCGCCGTCGGCTATTACTCGTAGATGGTCCCGATCGATAGGACGAAACGTTAGCCAGTCAAGAGGACCGCGCGAGTCTTTCTGTCTCTGCCGAGAGGAAAGAGGCTCAAGGGGGTGGTTTCCTTTTCTTCGAGCGGGTAAGGTGCGCCCTGACGAATCCATAACATTGCTTCAAGTTCAGCGCGCGCGAGGGTTGCCTTTTTGACTCCCTAGAAACAGAAGTTCTGAAAGGTTTTGCAGGCTTCCGCAAGGCTCTATTGGTCTACAACCTATTAGTGCGTTGAGCAATTGGTAAATGTTAAGCAGACCACAGAGGCTGCATTAGAGGAAGCTGGAAATTAATAATGCTGTTACGTGTATTTGCCATGGTCATCTGCCACTGCTGCTGCTATCGTTGCCGCCGCCACCGCCGCCACCGCCGCCACCGCCGCCGCGGCTGCTGCTGCTGCTACTGCTCCTCCTGCTGGTGCTACTGCCGCTACAGCTGCTGCTGCTGCTGCTGCTGCCGCTACTGCTACTGCTATTACTGCTACTGTTGCTATCGCTGCTGCTGCTGCTGCTACTGCTGCCGTACCTTGAATCCAACGCTCATGTCAGCCTCCATGGTGTTGTCGTCGATGACGCGGACGACCCTCGAGTCCACGCAAAACGGCACGAACTTCTTGTAGCTCTTCACGTCCGCAACCACCGCGAAGAATTGCTCCGGAGAGTATGGAACCACCCTCTTCTCGCGGTGCGCCCGGTGGTTGCCCTTAGGTATCACCCCGCTGTCAGGGGAAACCGCCCAGAGGAGGGAATGCCGACGGCAGGGCAGACGTGCGACGAAAACGAGATGATGATGGTGTTCTTGGGAAAGGGGCTACGTATCGCATTATTCGTGCGTGCTGCGAAATTTGATCGGCGCGTGAGTGAGAGAGCATGTTACAGACATAACCCGACCCGCCCTTTCCCCCTCCTCCTCTTCCTCCCTTTCCCCCTTTCTGCCTGCCATATATATACGTGGGATCGAACCAGCAGCTCGCTGTTGGCGATAACCAAGCAAAGCTCATTGCCTTTGGCCTCGTCTACGTACGTACGGTACGTATTCTGCGTACACCAGCGGGTACGTACGTACACGTCGCTGTTGATTTTTATATAATTTCCAAAAAGGCCCTACCGCCGGGGCGAGAAGGGCGAACAGAAGGCAGCAAGCAGTCAGTTGTTGAGAGACCCAGCAAAGGCAAAGGCGTGGAACGCCAGGGCCATTTGATGGTACAACATCACTTCGTATTTCAGCATACGCCGGTACTGCTGCAGCCTGCTTGCTGCTGCTTGTTGTGTGCTGCTGCTGTACCGTTTTATGGCATGATCCGAACGGAACTTTCGTAAGCGTATTACCTCAAGTCGGGGAAGAAAGACCGAAATACGATGACAGGTAGAAGGTTTCCGACGCTAAGCAAGCGCTGCTTGCCCGCAGACCTTCCCACTGATGGGGCAGTCGCCCACATACTGCCACTGCGTCCGTCCTCGCTCTGCAGTGGTGACCTGTGCTGCGCTGGTTTGGGTGCTTTGCCTTTTGCGTGTGAAAACCTCTTATTTTTGTTCCCCAGACCAAATCGCCTCTAAAATGTTGTGAAACCCATCGAAGCATTCCTCTCACACCGAAAGTTTGGGAAGCGCAGTTGTTGATGTGCTGATGCTGCGAAAGATTGCGTTTTGCGCGGCTTGCCTGGCCGCACGAGGCTTGGCGCCAGGCTCCTCCTTTGCTTTTCCCTCACAACCCATGGCTAGAAGGGGTCACTCCAGGAGTAAAGATGGTTTTATTGGAGGTCTCCAACAAACTTCTTCTGCCTCGCAACAGCAGCAGCAGCAGAGGCAGAGGCAACAACAGGCATCAATATTAGTTGTTCCCACTGGGCGTCCACTGCGCTGCCGACATGGAGACGAGGAGGTTGACTTAGCCGTCCCAGAGGACCCGTCTTCTTCGCGAGACGATGCTGTTGTACCCTCGGTGGTAACGCGGGCCGCGGCTGAGGCGGCGGGCAGAGCCCAGGACCCCGTGAATGAAGCATTAGCAGCGTCGAAGAAGACATTCGTAACGGGTGCTATTTTGGCATGTTCGTTGTTCACCTCTTCGACCCTCAATCTCGAAACGACCGCTCCTGCTCACGCCATTGCGCAGCAGCAGCAGCAGCAGCAGCAGCAGAGCTCGGCGGTGGAAGCACCTCACCCTCCACGGAGAGTGCGCCCGCCGCCGCCGGAAATACCCCCCGGCCGCATCACGATCGTTCAGTGGTGCGACCGAAACATCGGGCGGTATCTGCCGAAAGTCGATGTTCAGGCTGCGGCCGAAACTGCCGAAAAGATACGGGTCAACAGCGGCCCAGCTCCGACTGTTGAGGACCTGAGAAGGATGGCAGGAGACGCCACGAAGCGCGAGTGGGGCGGCTTGCTCGGTGAGGCGTTGGCCGAACGCGGAAAAAAGCTGGCTGGTCCGTCGGGGGGCATCGCATCGTCAGAGGTGGGATGTACTTTTTGCTGTTGTTATATATGTGCTGACAAGCAACCGAGTTTGTATGTGAGACCGTCACATGTCTCACGACAAACCCGTTTGGTACCCGGTTATAGTTACCTCGTATATTATACGTACCAGGTAGTTACTGGTGCCTGGTATTATAGTACTGGCTGTACCAGGTACCAGGTATCTGGTACGATCATATCCTAGACTCACGTATACCTGGCAGGTGTGCCTAACCTTCTTCTGGTTGTGTGCTCTGAAAGATGCGTGGGCGATAGAGCGAGGGCATTTTGTAGACCATATGGCGCATCGAAGAGCGGTGAATCTCGCGGGGTAGTTGATGTTGCAACCGTGGGCGTGAGTGCTGCACCCGACCTAGTTGGTCGCCAAAAAGACGTGCTCTCATACGAGTACGTAGTCAGGGCGTCGTGAAATCACGTAAGTTTAAGTTTCTGTCTGAGGAGCGCTGTTGTACACGACGCAAGCTTCATGTCTGCTTGAAGATATTTTGTTAGAAAACTTGAGGAAATGCGGCCCAACCACGTTACTTTCAAGTGGCGATGCTACGAGCTACATATGCGCCTGTAGCGGGCAGGGGCTATGAAGCTACGGCGGCACTGCTGCTGTGCAACTCCGTCAACACTAACACTGCTGCGGTGCTGTCAGCACAGCTGCTGCTGCTGTGTTTTCAGTGCTGTCAGTGGACACCCTGGACGATAACCTATTGAATACGTACCTGGTACGAGGTATGCATATTGGCAATTGCATATTGGTAATAGGTTGGGGTATTGCATATCGATACCTATTGGCACCTTCAATAGATAGTATGCGATTTTGTCGATCGACACCTATTGCTTCAACCAATAGAATAGGCCCAGAGAAATTGGTACAATAGACAATAGGCTATTGTTCTTCGAATAGGTGTGTGAATCCGTCTATCTATACCTATTTCTTCGACCAATAGGTTCTGAGAAATCAGCACAATAGGCTATTGTTCTCACAATAGGTACGTCACGTTGTCGATCGATACTTGTTACTTTGACGAATAGGTATGTTAATTATCGATCGATACCTATTGCTTTGACCAGTAGAAAAATAACACCCTGGACAATAATCTATTGAGTACTGGTATGTTTTTTGGTATGTTAATAGGTTGGGGTATCGCATATCGATACGCGTACCTGTTGTAACCTGCATTAGGAGGGTGAATTGTCAATCGATACCTATTTATTTGCCCAATAGGTCCAGAGAAATTGGTATGATCGATAGCCTCGAAACACTAGTAGTGGTGTTCTGTGCAACAGCAGCAGCAGGTTTCGATTGACATCCTCACAAAACTATTGTTCAAAACTTCTACGAGGTTTAATTGCATATCGTTGTTTTGAAACAAACGAGCAAGCAGTAGGTCAAAGTATATCTTGCTATCAACCAACGTATTCATTCAAACAGTAGGGTATAACGCTATCTGTTGTTCTAGGCAATAGCGCCAAACAATAGGGTATACATGTACGAGCAATAGGTATCGATCGAGACCCTTACAAACCTATTAAATTGGCAGTAGATATCGATCGATCCCCTTGCCAACCTGTTATACTGGGCAATAGGTATCGATCGATACTCTTGCAAACCTATTCCATTGAGCAATAGGTATCGATCGATATAATCGCACATCTATCGCTTTAACCAATAGGTGTTGATTGGTGGCGGTAACAGGGTATTGTTCGAACGATAGTTTGTTGGGAGTCATTTTCAAATTATGTTGGTGCCCAAGATACCTATCGATAGACACCTTCGCAAGCACATCGGTCGGGGCAATTGGCTGTTGTGGCCACTACCCTAACCCTGTTGTTGCTTACAATACCTATTGATAGACCACGAAGCCGAGCGATTGTGCCCCGCGATAGGTGCAAGTATCGATCGACAAGTTTCCGACCTTGTGTTAGCCCAATAGACTATTATATACCGGGTAGGGTATTATTCAGCGTATAAGGACCTGAACGGCGCTCATACAGGTCGCTCTAGAACACTGCAGGCTTAAGCGTCACATCGCACATGAATACCTGGTACATAGTATCACCACCTTGTTGAGACCATTCACCTAAAGCTTCTAAGGTCACAACTAGGACAGACCGCGCCGGATCCGGGGATTCTCCGTCGCGCTGAAGGGAAGTGCGGCGTGGATAATGGATGACGAACTGGAGTTGATTGCACCGAGACGTCTTGTATTTCAACACCGCCTCAATGGCAAAACACTTCGAAATATCTACGTATCGATACCTATCACCCGAAGCAATAGATTGGTGAAACGTCTATCGATACCTATCGTCCGAAACAATAGGCTTGGTGAAACGTCTATCGATACCTATCGTCCGAAACAATAGGTTTAGTGAAAGGTCTATCGATACCTATCATCCGAAACACTAGGTTTCGCCTCTCATTCCGAATAGTTTGTCGCCCGAACAATACCGTTCTGGAAATAAATGCCCATCGATAGCTATCTATTTCAGCAATAGCTTTTGATGTTATATGCCAATACATATTGGCCGAACAGTAGGTCAATCAACGTGCCAATCGAAATCTCCATTGTCGGCCACGATAATAATCAAAAAGTGTCAATCGATACCTATCACAAGCAACAAAAGGCCTCCTATTGGAATAGGATCCTATCGATTGTCTATTGACCGGGAACCTATTGCCCAGGGTGTGGTCAGTACCGCTGCTGTACTCTGTGGTCAGCACTGCTGTCAGCGCTGCTGCTGCTGCTGCACCTGTTACTACAATCAACATTCAGTTTTAGTATTGCTGCTGTACTACTGTCACGGCTCATGGCCCATGGGTTGCATGGTTGTAACAGCACTGCCGCGCTGCCATATGATAGTAGAAGAGGTCTTGCTTCCGCCCGCAAGAGGACGGAGAGAGAGAGGCTACTGCAATGTCCGATAACCACGAGCCCGCAGCAGCAACGCCGGATGCGCTGGCGCTGCCTCCGTCAACAAGCGGTGGCGGTCATGTCTCTGAGGACAACCGCACCAGGGTCGTGCATCCACCGGTCTCCCGAGGGACGCACGGAGCAAAGATTGCGGCAAACCGCTGCGTTGCTGTAGCGGAGGACAACCGCACCGTTATGCTAAACAGCAAACCAGGGAAAAAAAACTTGAGGTTTGACTACACCGTAGGCCGGGTGTAGTCTTACACTTCTCGGGAGACCGGCGGACGCACAACCTTGATGCGGTCGTCGTCAGAGACATGACCGCCATCGCTTGCGTTGCTGTGGCGGAAGTCAACCGCATCGTCACGCTCAACAGCAAACCCGGGGGAACTACTTCAGGTCCGACTACACCGTAGGCCGGGTGTAGTCTTACACTTCTGGGGAGACCGGCGGACGCACAACCTTGATGCGGTCGTCGCCAGAGACATGACCGCCACCGCTTGTTGCCGGCGGCAACGGCAGCGCATCCGACGTTGTTGCTGTGGGTTCGTTTTTTGTCGGACATTGCTATAATCTCTCTCTCTCCCCCCTTTTGCGTGATGCGCATCTGCCCGCAAGAGGACGGAGAGAGAGAGGCTACTGCAATGTCCGATAGCCACAAGCCCATAGCAGCAACGCCGGATGCACTGCCGTTGCCGCCGGCAACAAGCGGTGGTGGTCATGTATCTGAGGACAACCGCATCAAGGCCGTGCGTCCGCCGGTCTCCCGAGAGACGCACGGAGCAAAGAGTGCGGCCAACCGCTGCGTTGCTGTGGCGGAAGACAACCGCGCCGTTATGCTCAACAGCAAACCCCAGGGATAAAAACTTCAGGTTGGACTACACCATAGGCCGGGTGTAGTCTTACACTTCTCGGGAGACCGGCGACACTTCTCGGGAGACCGGCGGACGCACAGCCTTGATGCGGTCGTCGCCAGAGACATGACTGCCACCGCTTTTTGCCGGCGGCAACGGCAGCGCATCCGGCGTTGCTGCTGCGGGTTCGTTGTTTGTCGGATCTTACTGAAATCCCTCTCTCTCCCTTCTCTTGCGTGATGCGCATCTGCCCGCAAGAGGAGGGAGAGAGAGGGATTACTGTAATGTCCGATAACCACGAGCCCGCAGCAGCAACGCCGGATGCGCTGCCGCTGCCGCCGGCAACAAGCGGTGGTGGTCATGTATCTGAGGACAACTGCATCAAGGTTGTGCGTCCGCCGGTCTCTCGAGAGACGCACGGAGCAAATAGAGCGGCCAACCGCTGCGTTGCTGTGGCGGAGGACAACCACACCGTCACGGTCAGCAGCAAACCCCAGGGAAAATACTTGAGGTTCGACTACACCGTAGGCTGGGTATAGTCTTACGCTTCTCGGGAGACCGGTGGACGCACGATCTTGATGCGGTCGTCGCCAAAGGCATGACCGCCACTTCTTGTTGCCGGCGGCAACGGCAGCGCATCCAGCGTTGCTGCTGCGGGCTCGTGGTTATCGGACATTGCTATAGCCTCTCTCTCTCTCCCTCCTCTTGCGGGCAGAAGCAAGACCGCTTCTTGCTCTTCGGCTGGAAGGGTACAACCTCATGATAAAACAAAATCTTGCCATGATCCGAGCATGATTTAATTTCAACCTATAATATCTATGAGTTTAACCACCCCCAGCTTGGTTTTATCTTGTCTTGTCTTGTTGTGCCGTCCTTGGCCCGCCGGCTTGACATACAGGGCTGCTCGTTTTGTTTTAGCTCGTTGTCTCTGCCCTTTTCTTGCATTGTCTTCCGTCTGGCCCTTTTATGTGTCGGTCCTTCCGTTGGTCCATCAGCTGGATATGTCATAAGAGCACTGATCGTACCAACAAACAGCAGCATTGTCCCCTCAGGACTCGGTCTGCGCCGTGAGCGCATGCTTGTTTGTTCATTTTTTTCTTCTTTTTTTCTATATTTTCTTTTTTATTTTGAGTTATTCGCACTCCTTTCTTTTTGTTTTTCTTGTTCTTGGTCTTCATTTTCGGGTGCACTTTTTTCTTTTTTTTTGTGACTAATATTAATACTTCAAGTATTTCTAAGTAAAATACAGAAAAGAAGAAATATGAGTTTTGTTGTCGACCGACGGAATTATCATTTTTAATAGTCATGGGCTCTACCGACATTTTATTTGCCGTAAGAGGCAGGCAGGGTACAGGAGGGAGATGCTCATTTTCGAGTGCCTCAGCTTGACGTGCATAGCTGCGCCGGGCACAGCAGAGGTACACGACATTGCCCGCTTTGTTTTCTTTCTATCGGGGCGCTTTCTTTTAGCCTGTTTTGTGTCCACAGGCAGGATTCCAGGGAATGCACTTTTTATATATATATACTTACACTTCTATATGTGTTGCTTGGTTTATGTCGACACAAGCAAGTAGCTCTCGAATGCGTGTCTACCTACGGCAAAATAGCACTCGGACTAGATTTTTTGTTTCCTGGATGCTTCTTGCTGCTGCACAACGTAGTATCATATGTATGCTGTACTTCTACGGCTTGCCTTTTTGTCGTTGTACTGCCGCTGCTGCTTGCTGTTGTTGTATTTATACGTATGAGCAGAGGGCTGCTGCTTTACGAACAGTTACGAAAAAACGGGAGTGTATGTGTTGCATGTTCGGCGTTCTTTCTCTGCACTCAACCATGATTAATTTCAGCACCGGTTGGCAGTACGTAATGTCGCATTTACGGCCTCTGTTTGCCTATGGCATCCTCGACTGTTACGGGCATGCGCGGAGCAGTAGGCGGGCGTGTGTGTTTCTTCATGCTCAGCGTTATTTCGCTGCAATCAACGATGATTAATTTTTTCACCCCTGGGCAGAACGTATGTCGCATTTACGGCCTCTGTTTGCCTATGACATCCTTGAACGACATGGGCATGCGCGGAGCCGTAGGCGGGCGTCATCCCGCCGCGGCGAAGGCCCCTTTATAGATACCCTGTTATATATTTGCATAAACGTGGCATATTATACTTTTTTAGGAGCATAGCGGGCATACTGGAAGGAAATGATGAAAGCTTAAAATCACAATGAAAACAGCATAGATTTGGAAAAATAGAGCAGAATGGATATAAGCCTACCTACCACCCGCCACCAATGGGGTCATGACAAGAATAATTGTTTGTTGTTGTTCTCACATGAACTCAAAACCTAGAGTCCGTGGTCACACAAAGGTGCTGGAGCCCTAGGAATAGGCACTCACAGGGGACGCTAGGGCCCATCTCCGGTTACAACCCGCATGTAAAAATGGAGTTCATGTGTGTAGGCATTTGTGGAACGGGACGACCAGTACTATCGACCCACGACCCACAACCCGTACTTCCATGTGGGGACTGGAGACCTAGCCTCACATCCACAGGCGCCAATGGGTGCTTTCTGGATGCGTGCTGACGGCAGGTATCATACATACCCTGCTGCTGGTACACACCGGTATGTACACGCACTTTATATCAATACGATAAATGGTGCTGCAAGTAGACGACGGCCGCTCTTTCAGGCCTGTTGACAGGCCTGATACGATACTCGCATACGATATGCGATACGAGTATGACATAAGAACACTGCGGCGGCTTTGTTACGAGTTCGTATTATTATGAGGCCCAAAGCCTGAAGATAAGATGGCGTACGTACGAGGAGCCCCAACAGCATTGTCGCGCGGGTGTTCGGCCTACGTCGATAGGAAATTTGCACAGCAATGTTTGATTTTAACCTGATTTTTCAGCCATCGACGTAAAGCCAACCACCTATGATATATACGTACCGGGTACCAGGTAGGATTTTCAGCCCCTCGCCCGCTCGAAAAACGCCCTTAAACCCGTCAGGAAGTACCGGTAAGGGGCTAACGAATATACCGCAAGAGTAAGCACTCCCAGGGGACACATGCTACGATATCTCTTGGTGCACCTTCTTTTTGCTAAAGTTCCCCACCTGGGAGGCTCCGTACCTCATCCAAAACCCCCAACTTTTGAGAAAGTATTGTGAGCTTAACCCGATGAACCATCCCATGGCCTATATAGGTACAAAACGAGTTATATTGCAAAACAAGAATGGAAGCCCGACGATTTTGGGTTAAGGAGCTCCGTCGTTCAGAAATGATTTAGGCCGAAAAGTGCTGCCTTCATCGTAGCACGCGTCCAGGTATCATACCAGGCATACCGTATACCCTGGTATTGGGTATGATAGGTGCGACGCAAGTCGGCGAGCATCAGGAACGCTGAACCCAGCAGTGCGTGACTACTGCAGTACCGTAGCAACAATGCGATCGATGCTGGAACTGGAGCAGCGGTAGGCCAAGGGAAAGAGGAGGCCTACCTTCGACCCCGGGTCACAGCAGTAAAAGCACCTGGACTGAAGGGCGATGAAAACCTACGAGGTACCTGGTATCAGGTACCTGTTGTCTGGTACCTGGTACCTGTTATCTGGTACAAAAATACCAGTATGAAACAACTAATACCTGGTATATGCTACGTTCTATGTACGTAGGCGTTACTTTCGTGTAGCTTTTCTGCATGAAGCGGGATATCTGTGGCTTCCATGCAGTATGCATATCGTCGTAAGAAGGCCCTGGATGCGGTACAACACCAGACCTGATTACGTATCGGCGACAGATTGGTGAACTACGCGTTCTTGCAGGTTTCTCCCCATGTCTAGCCGTGCTTTGCTGCGCACCTCCATCAATGGGCCACCGTGTCAATGGGCGTGTCCAACGCTCGGCGCGATTTCGACATTTGGCTGTGTCTTGTGTGTGGAGACTCGCCGTTATCGCTCTACGAGTATGGTGACAATCGCACGGCAGGCAGGTCTGCACGTACGCGGCTCCGGTATGTACTCTTGCCTCGCGTCCTGTGAATGAACGTGCTCGCACTTTGATTGGACGTTGGAAAACATGAGGGCTGTTCACTGGTCGGGTCAAACCTCACGGATCGGGCCGGGTCGGGTCTAGTCGAGTCAAGGTGACCCGACCGGACCCGTGAGATATATTACAAGAAACCTCTTGACCGGACCCGACTTGACCCGACCTGACCTGTGAGATTTGAGAAGCCCTCCTGACTCGACCCATGGATCGGGTCATATCCCGTGGAGAGTCCTGGAAAATATGTACCAAGTGCCTGGTGTGACGGGTTGTTGAACATCCTCTCCCACGACTGCTACCCGTACCGTTCTCCGCAGGCCAAGGTGCAGACGCCAGCGTCCATCAGGCAAGAGAAGATCGACACCCTCAAGGTGCGAGGGTGACTTTTTTTTATCAAGGACACGAGATGCTATCATACGTAGTGAGAGCATGGTGGTGATCGGCAACATTGAGCTTTCACCTATAAACAGAATGCGACAGGAGATGTAGGATGTCGGCCTGTCTCAAGTACCTCACATCATCCACGGCGCTGCCGAGCCTTGTGTAGATCGGTTGCTTGATACATCCCTTGAGATATCGCAGTTTATGACCGCTTCTCCTCCCTTCCTTCTCGCCCCTTTTTTCACCCCCCCCTCGGTTTGCTTCCCCCCCAACAGGCGGAGATGCTTGAACGGCAACGAGCTCCTCCCGAAGCAAGCCAGGGGCCCTCCGAGCGGCAGGATACATATAACAGCGCGCCCCCATTGCCGCGGGTTTCCTCCATCCTCCCTCCTCCTCTTGACCTCCGCGAGGCATCGACGCCGACAGGGGCCGAAGCGATTGCACAGCGAGCCGCCCGTGACCGTCCGGCGGCGTCATCGCGCAAGGAAAAGAAACGCCCCCCCAGGGTTGTACAAACAGTCGCGATCGATCTCAAGGCGGAACTGCGAGCGCAGTCGGAGAAGTTGGCAGCATCATCGTCGACGACAACGCCGAGGGCGCAAGTGACGCCTTCGGACGGGGTAGCGTCGGAGATATCCCCGGCGGCACCACCGACCTACTCCGCCTCCGAGACGGCGCGGTCCTTAGCATCTGCCGCGAAGGCGGCCATGGCGGGGGCTGGCACTGAGAGCCGCGAACATAGCGCGGGTGATGCGTTCGACGGTGGAGCAAGGGCACGCGCCGCGCTACAGGAGCGGGACTTGGCCCGCGTCTCTGGCAAGATTCAGGAAGTCGCTGGGCAGGTGAGAGCGGTGGGGTGGGGGACCCAACGGGAGTGAGTCTCTCGCGGCTGTTCCGGGTGGGGGTCTATGGATGGGCCAGGTTCCTGCGCTTCTGTTTTGTTGTCGCTATGCTGCACGACGCCTGCAATACGCAGGACTCGTTTTTGCTGGTTGGGGTACGGCACGGGATAACCCAACGGGAGTTTTTCGGGGCTTGTCGGAATGGGCCAACAGATGAGCCAGGACACTGCGCTGCTGTTTCTTTTTTTATGATGCAGGACGCCTATGGTGTACCGTGGTACGCAGCGGTCGTTTTTGCTTGTATTTTTTTTTTCGGTGGGAGTGGAATTCAGTGAGAAAGCAAAAGCACGAAGCCATTTATTGGTTCTGCCTGTTGTGCTCGTAAACAGTAGCCGGGTGGTCCGTTGCTTTGGTAACTCGAGAACTGGTCGTTTTGGTCGGCAGAAACTCGCGCACCACTTTTGCTGTAATTGTAAGTCGCACGCGGCGCCTGGGCCGCAGTTATATTTTAATCTGCGTAGCAACAGCGAGACATCTGATGCTTTGTTTAGTCATCCGCCCAGAAAAATAACGTCGCCAATTATTAATGGTAAAACATGCAGCAGGTTCGTAGTGAGGAACTCCCCGGGAAGTTATTCAGCAGTAACATATATACGGTATCAAGATGCTGCAGGTGACCCGGCGTGTCTGTCCGTCCCCATGGTATAGCGGGAGGGCAAGAGCTACTTGGGTACCTACGTAGACCGTATGATATCTGGTAGCCGTGGTCCTCCCGCCTTCTCTCCCTTTTACCACTCCAAAATATGTCTCAACTCTAATTCGAAGATTTTTTTTTTAATCTAGTTTTTTCCCCACACGTGGTTGCGGTTAGCTGTAAATGGGTTATAAAGTATGCTGGTACGGTTTTTGAAGCGATTGCTTGTTTTTTTCTTTTTTTCCTGCGGCGGATGGGTATTTAGACCTTGCACACGGTTTTTTTAGGGACATACTACAACCTGGATTTACGTAGTGTGTGGTCATTTTTTCAGCAGTGTGAGGGTTAAGCTCGGTTTCCTGTGTATTGTACACCCTTCACGACCGCTCGCAGGTACAGGACGCGGCTGTGAGCGGCGGGGACGGTTCGAAAGCTGGCGAAACAGCCGCAATCGAGCAGGTGAGCGACCCGCGGCAGTGACGTACGTCGTCGCGAGTTGAACCTGCCTCGGTGGAGCATGGCACGACGGTGAACGTCGCATTCACCCCCGCTTGGTGCAAGCAATGTGTACCTGGTTGGTGAAAACCCGATGTGCTCCGTCCCGGCATAGTAGGGATGCAAGGGCCTATGGTTTTTCGACTACGGCCAAGCACGAATTAAGTGCACCTGTCCCCCCAGCCCGGCCCGCCTCCGTATATCGTAATGTACATGTATAATTTGCGCATTTTTGCGCATTTGAAAAGCTCTTCTCCGGCGGCCGCGAGTCTTTAGTCGCGCTTCCAGCCCCGGGGCACGCAAGAGGCCCTGCAGACCCGTATATTTGCCCTCGCCACCGCCGCCGCTTCAACACGGCGCCCCGCACCCCCCCCTCCCTTCCCCTCCTTGTATGTACCAAGGGCCGCACCGGTGTTGAGCGTCTACACGCCGAGGCCAGCCGCGCCTCGTCCAGCGTCGGAGACGAGGCCTCGTCGCTGACCGACAAGCTGTTACCCCACGGTGTACCCGATCCAACCGAGGGTGGTCAGGCGGCCTCCAGGGGGCTATCGGAGGGGTCCGGGCGCGTCGCGGCGCAGCTGTCCAGCTCCGCTAAGAAGGCCGTAGCCCAAATGGGCGGTGTTAAGGAAAGGGTTGCTGGTATGGTTGGGTCTGGGGCGACGGTAGCGGGAAGAGTTTGGGGTGGGATGGGGCGCGGGGCCGGCGCTGCTTTGTCGTCGGTCGAAGGGGCTGGGAGGGTGGTGAGCGATGGCGCGTCGACGCTTTCGAAGGGCGCCGCTGATGGGCTTCCTGTTCTTCAGGACCAGGCTTCTGCGCTGTCGTCGCAGGTTGGTGTGGGAGAGGCTTGAGTGACCTCGCGGGAGCGGGTTGTTTGTGTGTTGGTGGTGTTGGTGGTGGTGTTGGTGGTGTTGGTGGCGGTGGCGGTGGTGGTTTTGGTATTGGTGCTTGTATTGGTGTAGATGGTGTTGGTGTTGGTGATGGCGTTGTTGTTGTTGGTGTTGTTGGTGTTGTTGTTGGTGTTGTTGGTGTTGTTGTGGGTGTTGTTGTTGGTGTTGTTGTTGGTGGTGTTGGTGTTGTTGGTGGTGTTGGTTGTGCTGCTGCTGATGCTACCGCTGCCGCTGTTATTGTTGTTGTTGTTGTTGTTGTTGTTGGTGTTGTTGTGGGTGTTGTTGTTGGTGTTGTTGTTGGTGGTGTTGGTGTTGTTGGTGGTGTTGGTTGTG
>JAYJME010001841.1:0-15154 GCA_036873775.1 Costaria costata
CGCGCAGTGTCATGCATGGCCGTGGTCGTAAGATCATAGACCCTTGCACCCCTAGACGAAGCCCGTTGGGTCTCCACCGACCAGGCAGACACTGCTTGCACCAAGCGCAAAGCTCCGTGAGGTGTTAGGCTAGTCGCATGGAGGGTGCGCTGATTCCTACTATGAACCGCTAGTGAGGGCGTGTCTTACAAGAATCGTAATCGTAATCGTAAATCGTAAATCGAAATGATTTTCGATTTCGACGGTATTTTAGCGGACGGGTCCAAACAAAATCAAAAGCTGCCGAGAGAAACGCAGTCGAAAAACAACGAACAGCTACCAGCTACGGGCCCGTTCATAACTGTGTACACATGCCCACATGTCTAGCGCTCGGCAACACAGATGAACCAACGCAGGAGGCAGACAAGACGATGCCAACTCGACCCCGGGAGGTCGTTGGGCCTCCCATGGAGGTGGTGGCGTGTCCAACGTCCAACATTGACGTCCCGGGGTCAAACTTCAAATTATACCGACACCGAAGTTCGAACCTCATTCTCGAGGGCATCATGCTCAATTATTCCTCGATTTGGCTCGAAAACTCGGGAAGCAAAAGACCCATGCTGCGATAGAGGTGTTGTTCCATGTTTTTTTCTGGGGCTCCATTAACTTCAGGAGCTCCATATTACATCCGAACGCCGTTTTAGAGCAAACTGGAATGGCAACCCGATGAGCAAACCCATGGACTAGGCATTTAACAAAAAAATATATGCTACACAAAATGTACACTCGGACGATTTTGGGTTAAGGAGCCCCGTTATCCAGAAACAAAAAAGCAAAAAAAGTGCAACCTCTATCGTAGCACGCGTCGCCAAAGGCCCAGGAATGTCTGGGCTGTCAAAGGCCCAGGAACGTCTGGGCTGTCGTTGTTGTGGTTCGACTGCTGGCTATGTACCGGGGATCTGTGCGGCTGTGTTGCCGTGCTAGCTGTGGGTTGTGTGCTGTGTACGGCAGTCCTGATGGGATATTTTGACCTGGCTGCGTACAAAATTGCTGACCAGTAGGACACCCTGGATTGTTGCTGTTCGTGTTTTAAATTCTCTTTTCGATTTTCAGGCCGGGATTTTATTATTTTGTGAATGGGTTGTAGATCGTGTTTTTTCTCGGAACCTAAAAAATGAACAGGAACACGTTTATCCCAGGGACCAATCAGCGACCTGTTTTTTATCATTTCGATTTACGATTTATGAATACGATTCTGTTAAGACATACCCTTATGGAAGATTTCAGACGTAAAAAGATGGCCCTGAATGGCCATGCTGTTTGTTACTTCATTTTTTTAAGAGTCTTGTCCGGGTGGAATTTCTTGGGGTAAAAAGTATAAAAACTAGTTTTTTATGCGGAGTATCTTCATGATACGTGTAACATACTGCTTGTACAGCAGTACTCGTGTGATACCAGGTACCGGGATGCACATACATGCACTCCTATTAGCAACGGCGGCCGCGGTGGTTCTTGAATCGAACCATGGCAACTGTCGCCCTGGAGGGCGCCTGCACGCGCAGCTCGTGGAAGCTGTTGTGTCCATCGCTAACCTCTGGCAAGCTTCGACGGCGCCAAGAGATAGTATGCCGAGTGCGTTGGGCGAGCCGAGTGCATAATTTCGGCTCTCACGTTCTCAAATGAACCAAAGACGGAAGTCACAGCAGCACAGCAGTACGAGTACGAGTACCCCGGTCCGAGCTCTCGTCGACGCTCATCCACCGCATCGCTTTCCTCCCCGCGACGCTAAGGCAAGGGTTTCTGGCTGAGGGCCGGACGGGTGTGTGCTTGCGCACCTTGTGCTCTGTGTGTGACCGACGAGTCGGTGCCGGCTGCTGCTTTTGCTGTGGTGTGTTTATTGTACACCAAAACTCTATCAGAGTTCAGTTTTCAACCTCAGATTGCAACACCTAGCCTGGAGCAAACAGAGCTTCGGAATGCTCCAAGTCGGCGTGTCAAACAGGAGTTGAAATAGGTACGTGATGAAACAGCTCCGTTTTGAATTCCATAAAAAACAGCCTTGGGCCAACAAGTATGGAGCCCGAATTCAGAAACAAAAAAAGGTTTTATTTTCCTCTTTGTAGTAATGACTTATGGCTTTTGCTGAACGCAGCAAGACATACGCTCTTTTCGACACAACCTTAACCGCCGCCGCCGAGTGCTCGCTTACAGACCTCGGGTCGCTACAGCACTTAGAGGGTGGATGGTTCACTGAGCAAAGAGTCGTCGGTGACAAGTTTGAGGGCCGTAGGTGGCTTGCGTCTTGAAATTTTGGGTGGTACGTGTGTCCAGGTCCTGTTCTGTCTGATTTGTTCGCAAAACTATCAGACAGACCAGGACATGGCGTCACGTTCAATGCGAGTACTCCCGACACAGCCCACTTACGGCCCTTCAAGTTGGCAAAGAGGATACTCGAAACAAAGGAGCATACCGCCTTGGGCGTTTTACCGCGATCCGTCCTTATTAAGGTGAGGACTTGTGGCAGCGGTGTCTGCTGTGTGCGAAAAGCTCGTTTTTGGATGTAAACATAATACAGACACGACCCATCACTACCAACGACAATGCTCCGGGCTTGTCTATGATGTGGGGAAGTACTATTTTGGTTTCTGGATTCCGATCGCATCATTTTTGCCGTAGCAGTTGGAAGCGTGTCTGGCCGAACACCGTTTCGTGGTACAAGGGTGCGTCGCTGGCAGGTTGGTCGCCCGTTGGCGTGTTTACCATAATTTTACAGCTGTAGGGCTAAGGACTGGGTCCAGGGTCATTGCCAAGGAATGGGGAGAATGTTTCACATATCTTACTACATAATAACTGCTGCACTGTGTTTAAAAGCTGCAAAGCTACCGCTGCTGCTGTTGCTGCTGCTGCCCTCATAGCCACCTCTATGTCGCGACAGACGTCCAACCGCTCCTCCCGCCTCGACTGACTTCAAACGAGAAATAAAAACCTAATTGACACAATACTGACCACTAACTTGAATACTGTTACTATTGCTGCTGCTGCTACTTTTACTATGATCACTACTCCTACTGCTGCACCAGTACGCATACCTGTCTCATTCTATACCCGACCCACACAAAGCCCAAGACAGCTGTCCAGTTTCTTCATCAGCTGTCGCCGCTGTTGCAGGGGCCGATGTTGCCCGGCCTCCTACGCGCGAGAGGTATACAACCCCATTTTGTATGGTACCTTCGATACAGATGGGCAAAACAACTTAAAAACATTCCATGTTTTATTGGCCAGTACAAACCCCTTTTGGAAATGATACCTTACTTTTGGAAAAGCGCCATCTGGCTGGTAGCTTGCGAGCCTTTCTTGGCCCCTATTTGCTCGTGTAAATAGGTAGCTCCGCCAAAACGTTCGATCACAGCTGCTCGTGTCCAAACATAGCTCCGCAGAATGACTCGAAAACAGCTTCTTGTGTAGACTACATACGTAGCTCCGACGATCTCAGGATAAATCGATCGATCGTACAAAAACCATTAGAATTCTGAAGGAAGCCTGGGTGCTATGTTAGTTATGACCTTGTGCCAATTTTGTCCTTCGTGTTGAGCCCGAGCAAGCCGTTAAAATGGCGGCACCGGCAGCTTAGTCGGGACTCCCCGAAGGTCGGAGGCCGGGGAGGACATTCCCGAAGGAAGAACGCCTCGACATTAGCCATATCGGGACGTCATGCTGAAAATTACCAACCGAGCAGGGTTATGGGGAGATCCCATACGAGATTTCCAAGCCGAGGCCGCGCGAGGGTGCTGAGGGTCGGAGTGAACGGGCCCGCAACGGCAGCCGTTGCAGCCAAGACGGGGGCATTGCTTGTTGCAGAAACCTCGTGAAAAGGCATTCGGCGGCCGGACAGATCCACCAAAACTATAAAAAGTCAGCCTATCCCAATTTTGATCATGAATATTTCCATTGCTGTCGGTAGGAAGTCGCGCAGCAGGATATAGGTGTCTGTCGTTAACTCGTGTGCTCTGGTCCACGTCAACTTGTGCGCCTTGGTCCATGGTAGACAGCGAACTGTACAGCTGTTGTTGTCTCATTGCCATGATCTAGTCCGTTTTCAGAAGACGGGACCCAAATATTGTTTACGATCGGTGCTATCTGCGAGTGATCGCACGAAACACGTACATAATACCAAAACATCGAGAACAAGAAAATAATGCATCTACCAAATACGTGTTCGTTAAACGAATTTCACTTCGACCGTTGCCACCACAACCACCGCCACCACCGTTTCCATACAAAGGCGCGTCCGCTGAGCAAGAGAAGTGGCAACCGCTGCAACCACAGCCACCACACCACCATGTCTATCATGTGTGTTTCACGTGTAACCCAGCCCGGCATGCGAATTGACACCCTTCAGGGTTTTTGTCGTCGCTGCCTGATGCCGTTGGTCCCAGTGACCCGTCGCTTGTGGCGCATACCATTCTGTACAACTGCTGCTTCTCTAAAACATTGGAATACCATGTTCCTCCGTCACCACCAGCCTTTTACTCTTGCCCCGTTTCGCTGCTCATATATTTCCTTTCCGTCATCTGCAGAGGTTGGATGCGAGTGGGTGAGAGGCTGTTCTGCTGCTTGCTTAGCGAACAGCTATAAAAATCCGCGGAGCAGAAAGTTCCGTTTTCAGTTTTGAAAACACACAACGTTATATTATTATGCAACTGTAACGCTACATATTTCAGGTACTGTTAACAGATATACCAGGTACTACTTTTAGCGCGGTCAAAGTCAAACCTCCCATTCGTTTGGAAAACATACCTGGTATTGCATAGATGCCGTTTGATACTCGCGCAGAAGGAGCTTTGTATCTATCGTCAACTTGTGTTCTGATCGTTGTTGAATATCCTCTATCATTCCGTCTACGGCCACAAGACTAACACCGGTAACTTTACGCTATATACATGCCGCCGTACGAGTGCTGCTTGGACGATAAAAAACAACACGATAACATATGGTGTAATGGTCTCAAGAACGCCCTGGCAGTCTCTAATATATTTGTTCGAGGTACTGCTGTGCTCCATCAGAGTAAAAGGTATACTTTGGCGTACTGTTACAGGAACCGTGGCCGTAGCAGATTCAATATCAATAGGAGTTACATCAGCTGTGCCAGTCAGTGACGGTGGAGGTAGCGTCTCGGTGCTAACTTACGGCACAGAAGCAGCAGCAGACGCAGCCGTGCAAGGTGTTAAGTATTATCATCGTCAGGATTCCATACCAATGCCTGCGAGACCCCAGTCCACTCGCTTGGCAGTGTTCCAGAATCCAACCACAGCTCCAGAGCAGCAGCACAGCTTCGGCGGCGGTGGCAGCGATAGGGGTGGTAGCTGCGTCGGCGGCAGCTTAAACAAATGGAATGTTAGCGCCGTGCAAATTGCGTACTGCTGCCCGTTAAGTTCGGCGGCAAAGTCGGAACGATATGTCTTTGACAGCCGTGACGGCGGACGCTTCAGGCATTTTGAAAAGGTTCTATATTTATGGCTCATTGTAGAAATGAATCCCGCGTTCTCTCGAAAGTGTACATACTACGCACCTTGGATGGCGTCTTCCACGGCCACCGGTCGTCCACTTCCCTAATTACCGGACTTTTAACGGCGTTGTAGTGAAGGGTGCACGGTAGACTTAGTACCGAGAGTTTAGTGTACTCTTCACAATTCCGGCAGGGTCTTGGTGTGACAGCTGCACTGACAGGAGTGTTAGGTGCCATATCCTACACACCTATCTATTCTACACAGTGGCCGCTGTACATAGGTCCGCTTGATTAGCTGTGGGAGTTCTACCCCACCTCGGACCTCCGACACAAACACAAGCACCCAACAACGGCAAAATTTACACATCGTACGAGATATATCACCCAACGCGTGCCTCACATGTTTGTATACAGTATGCTACCAGTACCAGGTACCGCGTTGCTTCTGTCCATTCGCCAACACGTTTGCAGTGCGGTCCTCGTTGCTCTACTGTAGTCGCATGTCCTATATATGTGGATAATTTTGTAAAGACCAGCAAGGCTTCAACCAATCACTAGCTTTCATCCACCTTCATTTCTCGAAGTTTAACCGACATGACCCCATGTTGATTGGCTGCGGAACGACTGGCGAGGGATGTTTGCTGCAAGCGGCGGCTTCAATTGATCTGCAACAATTTATCTGTCTTCGGGAAGTTTGGAGGGTCGGCGCGCGAGAGAGGGAGAGACATGCCGCATGCAGTTCACAAGTGTTACCGCAGCAGGGAGCTATACGCTTTTCTTCTCGTGCCGACTATACCCGCTCTAGTTTAACTAGTGGCGTTTCTCAGGGCATGCCATCTGTCTCTGTGAGAAGGTGGAGCTGCTGTGGCCGGTCAATCCTGTCTCTTGCTCTCTTGCAATCCTCTCTACTGGCGCATGGGCTGTATACGTTCAAATACGGAGATAACAGAAGCCGCGGCACATGGCTACACCTTTCCACAGGCGGCATTCTCCTTTCCACGGTCCTGAGCCCAGGCGCCTTTCTCCGGCCGCGGTTACGTATTACACTTCGAGGAAGCTGGCGTTGTTCGTTGAAAATGATACCCTACTCGCAGCTTATGAGCTTCAATTTTTTTTTTTTAAAGATGCCACCATAATGAGGTCGGTTGTGCCTGTGAAGCCAACACGCCTCGTCATCCTGTGGTGCGTACAGGCTTCCAGTAATAGATTCGTCTATCTTACTGCTGTGTACTGTGTTATGTGTAGCATTCGGGATTTCTGTTTTGTTGTTTTTGCGAGAGCTGTACGTGACAAATTTCCACAAACCAGCCGACTGCAGAAGCGGGCGGGTTGGGAATATTGAGTGGGACTTGTCAAACGGCCAATTCGTCCGTCATCACGAGGTACACTTGGTTGAATCGTTGTTTGGGAGTATGTTAATTTTGAGGTGATGGTTCGAACGAGTGGCACACATACCCAAACAGCAGTCTGGGACACGTGTAGAGTTTAATGTACTCGCTGCCCATATAGAGGCCGGCTTTGAAGGGGATTGATCGGCTTTTGGCATGATGCAATACTTTCGTGTCACATATAGAACATACTTGGGAAGCGTAGATTGTTCTTTGTTTCCGCTTGACCTCGATTCAGACATGGCCCATAATGTATGTTATATATTTCTCCCATTTTTTCTGACCCGCCGCAGTACGCGTGTGACCCCTATTTTGTTTTACAATAATAGCCTGACTCGATTATAAAGGTTCAAACTGGATAACCAAAACCCGCCTCTGCACTTTAAAAACGTGCTTGCTCCGAGCCGGGACTGTATTGGTTCCCTACTCGCCATCCCAAGTGAAACCCTTGTTGGCTTCATCCAGAATAATTACGGCTTTACATTTTAACCTAAAGCCAAACGATCGCTTGCCGGGTTCGACGGAGTTCTTTTGGGGGTGATTGGACAAAGAGACTACCTGCCAAAGCGGTGCGATATAAATTTGGGAACCGGTAGAGTCGTGAAAAAAAACTCGTCTCTTTGATCGTTGCTATCGCCATAGTAGCTTTAACTGCCATTGCGGTTGCCACGAGCATTTGCGGCTTTCGCGTATAACTCGAAATTAAGAACATTGACCTCACGTGGCCTTCGTCGCGGAGTGTCCTGATCGGCACGATCGCTGATACATAGAACCACAACTGCTACTGATACATTCTAAGTAGTTATGTTATATTCTTGGAAATGGTGTGTTTTTGTAGGGTATACAACTGGAGATACCCCGGAATCGTACCGGAGATCACCTACCGATGCTTACATTTTACTCACAACCGGTCCCCCCCCCCCAAACCCCCAATAGCACACCCTTCATTATTTTTGTATGAATGAAGCTACAACAGATGCCCAGCCCTGGCATTGGGAGAATTGTTTGTTTTACGAAGCGTAGCGCCAAATACCATTCTTGAACGTAGTTATTCTGGTTTCAAAATTAGTTTTCCCTTGTAAAATCGTCGGTACAACGCGACAGGACCTCCAAAGGGATACACATATTGGTGAAGGTTTCGTCCAGCATGACCATACTCATAGTTTACCCATTCTGCGATCGAGATATTGTCTGCAGGTGGTCGTTTGCCTTCGATGTCCACCCCATTCGCCTAGGCGTAAATCTCCCACCGTTTGAAACAAAGGCTCGTCTTCTCTTTGTCGCTAGTTCAAACCCGGCTCTTGTGCGGGGTCATAACTGAGGCTGACAGCAGAGATCGCCCACCATGAGACTGTACTGCGTGGTGTAGATACATTCCAACGCTCGGTACGAGGTAGATCTACTGCTCACCCCGCGAGCGGTGATGGTCGTTAATTTATCCTGCTGGTGTTGTCGTCGCTACAGCTGCGACTCATTGCATCCGGGGATCGCCGTTGGTGTCATGTGTTTTTACTCACCTCGTTCCAACTAGTGGGATATTCGCGTGTGTATCTCCGTCAGCGAAGTAGGCCCCGTGTGTAATTTGTTTTTTCGCTTTTGTAAAATGCGGATACTGATGCTGGTGAGGGCACCGCCTGTCCGGTCCTAAAATATCTACGGCACCCAACCTGCCACAAGATGACAGTTTTGACGACGGCTAGATGCCCTCGTAGTTTTTTCCATCGCCATGTCTGTTGCCACGGAAGTGCACAACCTACATAGCTCCATTTTTCTTCGGGTTGGTATTGCGAGTGTGTGCATACAAGCGTTATGTGATGAGATCTAGTGCGAGCATTGTGATACCCTTTCGCTGTTTTTTGTGGCCGTACCAAAAGGGGGATAACGCGATCATCAACCGAGAACGGACCGCAATACATGTTTATGCGCTACGTTGTGGTTCGCGATCGTGCGACGTGTGTGTGTTCGGCGATCGCACTACTTCACCAGCTGGTGAGAGAGAGAGTCCGCATGTTGTGGCACCGCGTTGCAATCGCTGCCCTTTTCCTTGTCGTAGGACCATAATAGGCTCCCTTAAACAGATAACAAGTGTCCATCGGATACTGCTGTTTATGTTTTCAGTAGTCAAGTGGGTGGTAGCGAAAATATAAACGATGAGTCTAGAGGTGTGGGCTACCGCTTTAGATGCCTTTCGGCGAGAATAACATATTTTCAAGGCCGAGCGCATCGGCCAAGCGGCCACTTCGTAACCGATTTCGCACAATATTAAAGGTGTTAATCAGTCGATGGACGGGTGTTGTGCCCTACCTATATATCAAAAGCCAAGTATGTTTATTTTAGGAATAACTGTATGTTCGTACTTGCAGTGTCTGTCTAGCTTCTATTATGATATCAAGTATATAATATATGTACACACATTCGCATAATTCCCTTCGAAGCGCTACAAGTGTGTGTTTGACCATTTTTTCGCATTATTTTACAACACCCATTATGACTGTAGTTGTCACCAGGTGTAGGTGGTGAGTTTTCGGTGTAAAATGTGCTTATCGTTTTCCTCCTTTAGTAAGCCCTATAAGTGCAGATCAGAAGTGCGGCAACGAATTCAATGCCCAGGTAGCATACCGGCAAGGACCTTAAAAACCATTCATCGTTTGATGTGGCTTTGAAAAAACTCACTTGCCGCATTTTATCGTGTATGCTGCTATTCTCGGTGAGACAATGTCGCAGACTGCGCGCTGAAGATTTTGTACTATCCCCCTTACTATCTCGCGAAGAGCCTCAAACTTACCATTGCGGAGGATTTAGACAGGGGCAGTACATGGTCCTAGACTAATGTACTCCCCACTGTGTGTATTCCTACGGGGATCATTCTTATTTGATTAGCCAAAAATGTTTTCCTCCACTGCTCGATGAGCGTACGTGGTGCTAGTATTTGCTAATGTCACGCTCAGTTCCTTGTTAGCCTTATTGATCGTGCACGTTTTCCGGTCCATCGTTGGGCCCGAGGTGTTGATCCATGGCAATACTATACAGTTTGTTGAAGGCTTGTACACCCATTTTCCAGTAGGGGCAGGCTAGGGCAAAATCTGCGACGAGTCTGAAGATGTATCTCGTTGTTGTTGGTTGGAGCGGTAAGCTTACCTTCGCTCAGATTGGGATCGTAGATTTCAGAGCGGTCCACCTCAGCCGTTAACAAAATGTCAACGTTTTTGGATTTTAAGCCACTTATTGGACTGCCGGCCGCCGGCCGGGTTTGCCTATTTCTTAGTTGTTACCCTTTCTTTTGTTGTGTTGTTTTGAGCTTCCAGTCTACAGTGGGTATCTTCGTAAACACTTACTTAAAAACGAGACTTTGTTTCTTAACATTTGTGCTTGCACACCAGCGTCCAGTCTAAGGATGATGTGATTTTGAATCATCCTGCGTTACGACCCCAATCGCTTGTGCTGTAATCGCGTAATCCCTGTTGCGCCTAGCAGCATACATTTGTTGGAACGCACATCAATCGGTGTGTGACGCACGCACTATATTCTCCACCGTTGGCGACATTGGACTCCTGTATTGCCCAATACACTTCTTGTGTACCTCCGTGCGAACATGATTGTAATGTTCTCCTTTGTCCCCGATTGAAACATTTCCAAGACATATACCAGGTACGGTTTGTGTCCTGTGTGAGACGGCTTTTCGTCGACAGATACATCCTTTCTTCTGTCCCATGGACTAGATTAGCCATGACTGCTCCAACACCTTCTCGCGGTACTGTTACTCCTTTCGCTGTTGTACGGTGTTCATCATTTATTAGTGGCATGCCTTCGTGGTTGCCCCGAGCAACACATGGGCCATACTCCAATGTAGCTAACTGTGTAAGAATTCGATGTATTTATTGCAGTGGTATCATGTGATACTTATTGAACAAAAGTTTCCCCTTCGTCTTTCTTTTCTGCTGATGAAAGTTCACTTTATTGTGTCAACGTTCGAACTCCAAAGCTCAGTAGTAGACATGCAACCGTGACCACGCTTCATGGGTCGACTGCGCTGCCTACACAACCTTCGCTCGTATATTTTGTATAGCAAGCGATGAGGTCCTAGTGACAGCCCAATTCTTCCCACGAGGAACCAGTTGTATGCGCTCTAGAGACAGTGAGATAAAGTTTGTGTTGTCCTCGTTAGGCCATTTTCTCAATGAGTACAAACATCTGTTTATATGGATGTTCCTAACGGTTCTCGTCCGCTACTGTTCGGTCTGATATCTGTGCCCCGCCTGAGCAATCTGCTGAAAGCTTAAAAACCTTTTTCCCGACCATTGCGGATTGTATAACTTTCAGAATACGGACAACAATGCTGAGCACCGACGTTGCCAAGATTAAACCTTCCCTAAGGGAATTTGGTCTGGACGCCAACCCAGACATTATGGGCCTGCTCGTTGAGCTGCTGTCGGATCAGCATGCGTTCTTTGCCGGTGTATCGAAGACGTGGAGGAACGCGTGGGGGGACGCCCGAAAATCTACGAAAGCTATAACAGGCGACACCTCGGTATCTCAATTACAGTGGAGCTTCGATGGGGGCCTGAGAAAAAGATCGCTTGTATGCGAACACGTGGCCGAGCACTGCTGCGTTAAGGTTCTGCAGTGTGCTTACTCGAACGGATGCGGGTTACCCGCGGAAGCTTGCTTCAAGGCTGCTGCTGGGGGAAAGCTGCAAATGGTCCAGTGGGCAATCGGCGAGAGTTCCGTTTGGTGCGAAGTTCTGTGCGAAGCAGCCGCGGCGGGTGGCGGTCTACGCATCCTGAAGTGGGCACGAGCTCACGGCTTCTTTTGGCACGGCAGTACTTGTAGCGCGGCCGCCGGTGCAGGTCATCTCGATATCCTGCAGTGGGCGCGGTCTAAGAACTGTCCCTGGGATGCCACGACGTGCTCGAGCGCTGCTGAGGGCGGACACCTCGGCATTCTGCAGTGGGCCCGAGTTAATGGTTGCAATTGGGACCACCAAACATGTGATATGGCTGCCGGTCGAGGGCACCTGGAGGTTCTACAGTGGGCGAGGGCGAACGGGGCCGAATGGACATCGAACACGACCAGTCGAGCTTCCGCGGGCGGCCATTTAGAACTGCTTCAGTGGGCAAGGGCACAAGGGTGTCCGTGGAGCCGACATCCAACTCTTCAGGCTTTTCGAAACGGGCACCTGGATACGCTGGAATGGATGGTGGCAAACGGTTGTCACATGCCGCGATGGCACTTCCACGATTTCGCAGCGTCTAGGGGCCACCTCCACATTCTGAAATGGATGAAGGCAGGCAATCACGCAGTGAACTACGATTTGGTTTGCTGGGGAGCTGCATCAGGTGGTCACCTGAACATAATGCAGTGGGCGCGAGATAACGGGTCCTCCTGGAATAGTTCTATCTGTAGCGAGGCCGCTAACGGGGGTCATCTAGAGGTGCTTAAATGGGCCCGATGTAACGGCTGCCCCTGGGACGAAGAAACGTGCACCTATGCGGCTGGAGCTGGTGAACTACGATTGCTTCAGTGGGCACGGGCTCATAACTGCCCATGGGATGGTAATACCTGCGAGGCAGCAGCCAGAGGGGGTCATTTCGCTGTGCTAAGATGGGCACGGTTTAATGGGTGCCCATGGGATGAAAGCACATGCACCGGTGCTGCTTTTGCAGGGCGTTTGGACATATTGCAGTGGGCGCGAGACGAAGGGTGCCCATGGGATCACAACACATATAAAAACTCTGGATGCTCCGAAGAGTTGCTTAATTGGGTAACGATAAATGACTGCCCTAGGGTGGACCAGGGGGGGGAGGGGGTTGGTTGTTTTCAGAGGATATACCGTGCAGCTAAATTTCAACGTTGGCGCCGCCCGTTACCCGGGCGGGCATGAGATAATCATTGTGGGCACTGCGGCGGTGAAAGTTCGGCATCACGTTTACCTTAGGATGTCAGGTTTTTGTCGGTGGTGGTATTGTGTGTGCTAGAAGCGGTAACGACACAATGAGAGGCCTACATCGATGGCAGGACCATCCGTAAGTACCATCCCAAACTAGAATGTTATGTGTGCTGTCGATATACTTGGTGGGGGGTATGTCCATTTAAATGATCGGCAACATGGCACGATTGGCGACCTTCGCCCGTGGAGTGATTTACTGCCCATCCCATTAGTGGTTGTTTGAACGGCCGCACTATATACCGGAACATGATATTTTGAGCTACAGTACAGGTACAGTTTGGCCCTCGTTGCTATCTCATTTTTGCCATGTGACGGCTGAGGGACTGTTGCCTAAATGTGAAGAGCGTGTCCGCCATTTATCCTCTTGTCATCGTACCTTGTGCTCGTGTACATCATATGGGGACGTTGCTATTCGTTGCTATTCCTCCCAGAAAACACAACTTGAGTTGAACCCTATGATGCGCACTCGCGTGCATTTATTAGCGTCATTTGAGATAACAGTTGCTACCTTGCATAATATCGGATCTATTTTCGCGTTAAAAAGTCGTAATTTCATCACCTCGCCGATAATCGGACTCAACTCATTTATTGTCAAAACCACTCAGAGTTAAACGGGACCTGCGACGAACACCCTGGTTCCGTGACTTGGGCTCTACTTTGCGTGTGATCGTCTTTGTGTGTTTTATGTGTGTTGAGTGTTCCACCCCGACGAGCCCAAGAGTTTAACGACAGGTCGCCTGAAGCATAACTCGCCCGGTGGGTTGTACCCTACTGTTCGCAGAACGAAGGAATGTTATACCACGTGCAGAGAAGTCAACATGTCAAAGTAGCGTATACGGCAGGTGGTCTCGTTCTTCAGAAGCAACCGACGGACATTCATTTCCCTCAAAGGGCATCTGCCCTCGGAAACGTTTCGTGGAGCAACACTCAAAACTTCTGCGCGTACGTGTCGCATGCCAGATAGAAGGCCAGAACCACGCACTTTCTGGCTTCGAACCCGCAAGAACCACCCCAATGCGCATCTTACACGACTTTAGCCGACACACATACAAGCAGTTCGGGACAACTCTTGGCTGTAACGGAGCTCTGCGCCTCGAGCTACGCGACCCACTGCCACCCGCGACAATCTCTTGTGGACAATCGCTTGTGCCAGAGTCGGTATGACCAGCGAAATATTTCGCAACTTGGCTACAGCGCATCGATCGTAACAAACGCGGGATCACCTTATAAAAGCATGGTTTGCTCAGCGGGATTGGCAAACGGCGTTGATTATATCGTTTGCCCGTGGCCCGCATATTCCCGTGCAAGGTCGCTTCTGGATGCATGTTCTTGACCACATGGGGTTAGTTGTAAATAATGGGGCGTGTTTCGGCAGGGAAGCGTCTGGTTGCAAGTTCTTGACCACATGGGGGTTTGTGGCAAGTTCCATGGCGTGTTTTGGCTGGGTCGCTTCCTGTTCTACATTAAATCGAAGTGCCTATGAAACACCAATAACAGCAGTAGCAGCTGCAGCAAAGCAGCAGCGAGCCCCCACCACCGTAACACCAATTCTCATCCGTGTTGCCGTCTCTGATCTAATCAAGTGCTGCTGTACAGCTATAAAACCGTCTGTTCTATTATGTTTGATGTTGCTGGGCCAGTACTCTCGTAGTTTTCGGTAGATTCGTAAATACACTAAAAACTGTCCAAACCCGGCACGAACCACACAACAACAGAGGCTAGCGTGCAGAACCTGGTATTGTGAGTCTTTTGCTGGCTCTCCTCCTGCTAGTAATATCTGTTGTTGCCTTTTCGATGGAGTGTCGCCTCATTCGTGTTTTTTGTTTCCTTCCGTAGTCGTCACCACCATAATTTGTCGTGATTTACAATCAGTAAGTAACCGTACACTACGCGACATGTGTTAGGAGTTTGGGAGTTAACAATTGCAGGCTTGGTTTTTTATAAAAACTAAGAATTTAACACCTATCAATACTAAGCATTTGTGCTAAGCGAGGAACGACACCCTAAATCATATATAATTTACTACGCCAAACAATATACCACACTTTTTCATGTAGCTTTGTCTGCTGAAACTGTTTTCGGCTCTAAAGGGGTTAAGAGCCTCGCTCAACGTTAAAATAACAATACCGCGAGCCTTAGCCAAAATTGGAGCTCTTAACTGCTGTCGCGTACTGCTGTACTGTATATCTAAGTTTACATGATTCCTGCTAGCTCTGTAAAACAAAACGGGGCTCTTCTTGCGTTGTGCGAGTTAAAATATGGGTAATGGTCAAAGGGGGGTATACCCCCTGGTTTTCCCGCCATTTGGGGGTATAGGCAAAAAGCGCCGTCGCC
>JAYJME010001843.1:0-15145 GCA_036873775.1 Costaria costata
GTCTCTGTCTCTGCTACCTCTGCTCGCAACCCCTCCGCCAAACGCAACGCCCCACCGATTCTTGGAAATTTGGGCAGAATCATGCTTGACCCGACTCGTGAGTAATGAAAAAAAGTGTTGTCAGAAAAGTGCGGTCAAGAAACTGCAGTCAGAAAAATGCGATCAGCAAACTGTTTTCAAGAAAAGACAGAGTTTGGTTTTAGCCGAAACAGATGATAAACCCTAAAAAAGCTTTAGAATTGTACTCGTACTACACTTGTATATATACATCAAAATGTGTTCTAATCTAACCAAACTAACACAGGCACACACACGAAGGGGTCCTATGCGCCCTGCACGGATTCATGAGGACTCCAGCTTTCCAACGATGCTACTTGTGACCGAAAGTATGGGGTTGCAGATGAGGCAGAGGTGAATGAGGGGGGTTGAGGTGCCCTTCTTGGAACGCTTGCATCTCAGGAACGACCGCGATTCTCGCAAAACTAAAATTAGAGTTTTACGGCCCAAGTCATGAGCGTTCCAATCAGAGGATGAAACACTAAAACTAGCTGAAGTAATATTCTTGGGGTTAACATAAAATAAAACGGGAAAGCAGAAGACATGCGACGTACCGGTATCATATACGTTGAAAGTAAACAACCCCCACGATCTTCATTATTATTACTATACGATCTACACCCCCTCAGCCCCACAGGTATACGAAGTATCTGAATATACCCCCGTTATGAATAAGGATATTTCCTTATGTATCATTCATGAAATCATTCACGCCGACGCGGCCCACGCCCAATCATTGTACACTTCCCGAGTTCCATGGCAGTTAGATTTTCTCCCCCTCAACAAGGACTACGAGTATACATTCCCCATTAGGTTATCCAAAACCTGTACTGGAGTACGGGCGATCGAAGTATCCCACGCATCTTGCAAAGTTGGGTTTCGACGCAATCCTCGGTCTCACAGCTGACTGACGTTTTATATATATATATATATATATATATATATTATTTTACAATAGATACTGCTGCATGCTCATTATCATTGTGGTTCATGGTGTATGTCGTTTCGTTTACCGTTTTGCTTCGAGTAGTATGTGTATGGAATGGTTTCGTACACTAGAATACAAGATCAGGCGGCTCGGGTCTCGAACCGAAAACATAAACTCTGTACTTCTGTGAGGATGATGTACAATCAGGTGTCGAACACTGGTTTGCATGATGTTCTTCACTTAATTTCCACTCTTCGTGTGCCACTGAAACAAAAAGAACAAATGCCAAAACGTTGCCGGGTACTCGGGTACCCGGCACAAATTCGGATACCCGTGTACCCGATAGGGAACACAGCAATACCTGGCGGGTGAGGAAGGGTCCGAGATCCAAAATATGGCGGATACCCGTTAGCGGCGGGTACCCGGAGGGTCCAACCTCTATGTACAGCTCCTGTACTGCGTGGGTGCTTCTAGAACTCCGAGGAAGTATACGAAGATTGAAATCGTTCAGCGTGTAATCTGAATGGCGACACGTACGCTCACACGCACACACAGAAACGAAGGTCGCAGATTTGCCTCAAGAGGAACTCGAAGCGCGTCTGTGGTTGTACCGAGGCTGCCAATATATGTGAAACAATGGTACGCTACGATACACAGGTAGATCTGGCAGGAAATACGTAGATCGACCGACAGTGCAACGTATGTATGGCATGAACACGTAGATCTGCGCAGACCTTGATTCCAAAATGCCGAAACTAAAATGAGCACGTTGGTGTTCGAAGCTTCAACTACATATAGGACAGAGAGAACTGATTAGACAGAGGCCTGCAGCATGGTGCCAACTACTGCTGGACGACCCCTGATGTGTGGCTCGTTCAGGCAGTGTAGTCCTTGTTACCTCGTTTGTGCTGTGTGCTGTGTGCCCTATTCATGCGGCGGGGACAAACCAAATAATCGTAATACGGGACCCACGGGGACACACATGTCTATGTAAAAAAATGACTTTGGGGGGGCGTCGGCATTTGTTTCTCTCCAGCCAGCGGGTCTATTCTCGTGCTCTCGGCGGGGCTAAACGCGGCGGATCCCCGTGCACACACGTCTCAAGTTTGGGCCCCGGCTGAGGTCCGTGGCGCGTGGTCTGGGGGTTCAAAGTAGCAAACACTGTCAAATATCCACGGGAGGCATTACGACCACTTAACGCCATCCAGGCGCATGAAAACCCACATGGCATAAAATACTGTCCGACAGGCTTCCCAATGTCACTCTGCTGACGACTGGCAGCGATTGCCTGGCCACCTGCCGCTCGTTGCCTGGCTACCTGCTGCTCGTGCTCGTGTTCGTGCTCATGCTCGTGTCGGGTCGTGTGCTCGTGCTCGAGAGCGTGTCTCGTGCTCGTGCTCGTGCTCTAGTGGTCGTGCTCGGATGCTGATGCTCGTGCTGATGCTCATGCTCGTGTTTGAGTGCTCGTCGCTGCAAAGATTCAGGGGACCGGTACTCTGGTTGCTGCTGTGTACCCGTATCACACCCTAAACGTTTTGACATTGCGGCAGCCATATGGCACAACAGCCGCCGGCCGCAGATCAAGGTCATGGTGTCGTGGCAGCTTCGAACTGCTGTGCATCTGTGTGTGCGTGTTTGTGCGTAGTATGCACAGCAGTATGTATTGTACGTGTGCGTGCTATTCTGAACACAACCAGGTAACCTGGACAATTCTAACCCACACTCCCTCCGCATTTCAACCACACGTGCGCAGTACAGCCGCTGTATGATACAGCAGCAACATCAGTAATGGCGAACCTCATATAGACTCATACTTACGTATATGAAATAAATATACAGGGTCGACTTTTACAACCCTTTTCAACTTGCGACACCCCCGGGATTTCAAGTCAACCAACATCCGGAAGGGGAACCCTGTATATTATACATCATGTAACTACTCCAGATGAAGATATATATACTCGTACCGTTCCCCTGTACCGGCGAGTGGCATCAATCACCACCGGCATACCCGTTCTAAGGGTCGATCCTAACGATTTGTGTGTTTTAGACTCTCCATGAAATCTATGGTTTTCGTGATTTTGTTTCTGAAAAGCTTTAAAAACCTTAACCCCGGAAGAACTCGCCTCGAAGTTTTTTAGGTATTCCCAGTTTTGTTGTGGCTTTTAGGTACAAGGTGGGGAGCATTGGACGGCCGCACCTCTCGAGCTGTGCCACCGCTTGCCAGCACACAGGGCTGCCCAGGGTCGTTCCCCAGGTCATTTCCAAGTCATGGTCAAACGCAGAATGCGCAATAGCTTTCTGACCTCGCATGGTCGAGTTAACAAAGTGACCGTACCGAGGTGGCCGACCAACTGAGCTCTTTGAGGGCAGTAGCCCAGCGTTTATTGCGTTGGGCATTGGAGCGCAACGAGTTGGTGATATATTTCACTCCCTAAGGCACCGACACCTGCCTACGAGTCAGGTCGACTGTGGTGGGACCACCCCATGGATTGTTTCCGCGAGCGCCGCTGTTGTAGTGTCGGTTCTGTGCCGGGAGGACAGTTATTTGCGAGCACGATTATTTGGAAGCTCCCCCTGAAGCTCGTGCTCGATAAGAGTCACCCATCCTAAAATTGAGAACAAATGCGGAACGTCCAGGTAAAAACGAAAAAAACACGTATCGTTAGGACCGACCCTAAGGCTGATGCCCATTATTTATCGTCACGTTATCGAAGTTGAAGCGCTGTCTTCGGGTTTATTTTCCACACGTCATATGGCAGCGATCGATGCATTTCTTTCCTTGGATCTGGAGAAACCCTTCGCCATAGCCTCTCCTATCACGTGCATCTTTCATCGCTGTACTACGTGTGGAACAACTGTGAAGTGGCCATCGCGGCGTCAACTGCTTCAAACGAAGTGTTGCCATTAAAAACGTGTCCCGTCCTACTCTTGATCATTAGGTAGCCTGAACCGAACGCGACAAAGATGAAATCCACTTCTGTCACTCCTTTGCGCTAAGTGATTCTGACTACTTTCACTCATTGTTTTTCGACGCCCTCAACGTTCACCCCTGTCCACAGACATTTGCACTCAAGACAGTCAGTGCCAACCAGCTGCTTGCTGTGATACGGGCTCAGGGCTATGCGGATGTAAGTGTTGCAGGTGTAACACAGATTCTGCCGGCGTCAACTGCAATTATCCATCAAACAGAGCAGGCCTAGACCAAGACCCCAATTCCACAAGGGTCGCAAAGCGTCCGTTGTATTGTACATGGCACCTGTAGAACTTGGCTGTCGTTTTTTGCCATGCGTGTAACTTCTGTAGGCTCCATGGACGTCGTTTTGGTCGCGAAGCCTACTACCCCAGTTAGCAGGGCACGCTATAATATCCCATTTACACCTCGCGGTTTCGGGTTGCCGGCATATGTAATCGTTTGGTGTGCAGTATAGTTTCTTCAACGCTGAGTCTGCCCTAGCAAGCGTTTGTACGATACTGATTCACGCCCGTCACGACCCCTTCCTGTTACGGTACCCCACCTTCATATGAAGCGGTCTAAGCTGAGCCTTTCACAGCGCGGTTAGGAGACACTCGCGATGGTTGTGGCGACGTACGCAGGAAGGTCGTAATGTGTTGGTAAACATGTTTTAGTAATGTGAAGACCTCGCTCGCTGGCAGCGCTGGTTAGGTACGATCCCGAGTCTCCCCTTCAGGTAGACACATCATTGTGCGCCGCTTTGTCTGATTAGTTTATGGCCATGCCCGCTTCGATGTCAACGGCAAATTAACTTGCTCTCTTCCAACCGTTTGTTTTGTCGCCGACGCAACAGTGGGACTCGCAGGGGCCGTCTCTATCGGCAACACGGCTTCGCAAAGTTGCGATTGCGGCCCTAACGAAAACATCGTCGTCATTGGTGACCTTACCCAATGTGGATGTGAGTTTATGTTCAATCAGTTTGTGGTTTGGGCAAAGCGCCGCATTGCCACACGGGCATGCCACGATAGGTGTAGCAGACCAAGTGTTTCTGAGGGTGTTTACTTCAAATTCTCTTGACCTCACACAACAAGTGACTTTGAGAGAAATAAGAGGGTAACCCGACGAAGAATCACATGTCTTCCTTCATGTAGGTATACAAGAATCATAATAGTGGTCATAAAAACAAACGATGTTTGGTGCTGTAGTTCCTCAGGTCAGGGGTCCCGTCAGTAAGACGTGTCCTGGCCAGAACAGGGATAGCACGAATCTAACTCCAGTCGAATCTTGTGGCCACCTTGGCAGCAGCCCCCGACCACGTCTGTCCACGCTTCGAACCATTTTAGCCCACGTGCCTCGCTCGTCTCTGACGTGGACGGATCTAACGTTCCTATTTTGTCTGTTTGTTTACGCGCATGGTATGGTACTGGTTCACCTATATTATCTGCGGCTTCCAACTCAAAAAGATGTGTACCTCGCCCAGACCCTGCATTTCCAGAAGTATGAAAGCGTAACCCGACGAATGATAAGGCAGTCTACAGTAAGCACAACAAGCGAATACAGGTTGCAGTTGTTAGTCTCTCGAGGAGCCCTGGCAGTGGTTGAATAACGCTTTGGCCAAAACGCCCTAACCATATTGTTTCATGTGCCTACATGAACTGGAATTAACTAGACATCTAATGGCGAGGATTGTTTACTAATTATCATTGTCCGGTCAACTGAATTCAAGGGCTTAACTGGAAGTGCCCCGACAGTCGATTGCCGTCTAGTGATGGGAATCGTCTGAAAATGGAGTTCGGATGCTGCCCATTAATTGAAATTGTCCAGACAATTTTGGTTTCGGGTGACTGGACAATTTATGGACGTTATCCAAACAATGGAAATCGGTTGTCTTACATTTGGAATTGTCCGCACAGTTTATTTCAGAGCCCGCCCACAATCAATAGTTGTGTGGTTTGTATTCAAGACCATTCTCGTTTTTTCGCAGAAACCGGTGAACTGCGTTGCTTGACAATTTTTCACGCCCTGGACAATTCCTAAACCACCAGTCCATTGTGTCTAGAATTGATGTTGGAGGCTGTCGGTTAATAAGAATGGTCTGAACCAATTACAGTTAATCAGAGACTGTTAACTAAAAGGAAATTGTCCGCTCTGTTTTTTTCAGAGGCCACCCGCAATAAATAACCGTAGGTTTTGTACTCCTGGCCTCTCCCTTTCATATTTACACCCACGAACCGTATAGGTCGATAAATCATTTCCATATTTTTCGACACCACCTACAGAACATAGAATGGTACAACTACGGCCATGCTTGAAATGGGTACACCCCCCCGACTGAATTTTAAATTGCTCATTTGAAAGCATGTTACCTTTCATATGATTGATTGAGTATATAAATGGAACCTGACGATCAAACTCTAGAGACATTGGTCATACAAACCAAACGTGCTCGGTACCTGTTGTAGCTGCCAGTGTATAAAGGGCGAAGGCCTGAAACATCGTTTGTCTGGACAACTCGACACCGCTGACAGATCATGATCTAGATCATCTAGACACTAACCGGCCGTTCTGGTATTTTGCGCAGGATATGTACAACATATTTCATCTATGAAACATGTGCTAGATTATTCAGATCATACGGCTCCCACCCGGCGACATGAGCTAGATGTTACATATCTTTAAAACAGATCTTGCCTGAAAGATCTATATCATGAAGCGGAAATCGATGATCTGTCCGAGGTGTCGACACTTCAAATTAATAGATCGCTTCTGACATCAATTGTCCGGACAACACAAAATAATGGACGGTGTCCGAAAGTAGTTGTCGCGACGACTCCTATAAATAGATACACCCAAAACCAGTTGTTCGTCAATTCCGATGAAAAGAGCACAGTCCGCGAAGTCGAGTGTCAGGACGACTCGAATTAGTGGACAGTCTCCGAAACATTGTGTATGGACGATTCCAGATCTCTTGAAAGCACCAGACAGCAATTGCGCCAATTGTGCAGACAACTAGAAATATTAGACAGTCTCCGAAATCAATTGTCCGAACGATTCCAATTAACAGAGACACTCTCCAAAATAACTCGCCTAGGCATTTCCAAGTATTAGAAAGCACCAGACATCAATTGTTCAGACAATTAAATTAATAGACAGCCTCCGAAGTCAGTTGTCCGAACAAATCCAATTCTTAGGCAGTCTTTGAAAATAATTGTCGAAACAATTGCGATTGCAAGACATTCGCTGACATCATTTGCCCGGACAAGTCCAATAACCAGACAACTTCGAGGTCCTGCTGTAGGATCAATGGTCTGTTCACTCTTAATTAAACAATTGTCCAAGGCATAAGCAGCAAAAGCCGGGATGCATTAACTTTAGGTACGTACTTCGTATGATATGTAGCATATGTTTGTGTACTATTAAATAGCCCAAATGTTCAGATGCCTGATGCGAACAATATATGAAAGACATTCAATTATACTATATGGAAATATTGAACCCCGTACGTGGAAAACTCATTATTTTGCGTACGGTGCAGCTGCTTGCTGATGCCTAGCAATAGAACGCGGCGGCACTGCTTTTAGCTCTACTCCAATCGCGGCTGCCACCATTGCCCTGTTGCCTCGGTGCTTGCTTGGAGTATTAGTATTGTTTGCGAGGTTGTTTCTATTTCCCATTTTTGTGGTGTGTGGTCATGTGGTCAAGTCGTCTATTGTATTCCATTGATAAACAATTTAGATATTCACGTTTGTCGCGACCCCGATTCCCCTGTTTGACACACGGCATGACAGGCTTGAAAGGTCAGTTTTTGGGTGGCTTATACGCAAATACTAAAAAACCAATACGGGACAGAATTTCACTTTTATTGGTCTAAAGTAATGGATTCCCCAGAATTATTCATACGCAAACACTCCGGTGAGGGGATTGTACATTTGAGCGAAGGTTCCCTTCTATACATATACCTGGTATAGGATATAGGTAAAACGCACAACTTGTACCGGTACAGCAGTTTATACTTGTGCATACACTGTTAAAAGGGATTTGGCGGGCAATTGATTCGGGGACTGCGTATCATTTGGAAATGTCTGGGAAAGTGATGTCGGAGATTATCAACTAATTGGCTGTCTGGCCAAAGATTTTTGGAGACTGTCAATCAGCTGATTACCGGCAGCCTAAATGTACTGGGTTTGCGTGGACAAGCTGTGCCAGGTGAATGTGTATTTATATCATTTTCCCGGACAATAGAGCTCGACGCGTTTCAATTGATCAGAATTGGGGACCCTAATCGACAAGTGAAATCAACGAGGAAACAACTATATATGGTAGACAATTGGACTATACTCGTATTCGGGTGTGGAATAATTGCAGTGTATTCTGCGAGCGATAACACCAGTTCCCACGGCAACAGTCGCTCAGAGTGCCTAGTTTCTGCAGCAGAGACAACCCCGGGGCCGTGCTAAGGAAAGGGTGATCAACGTGCAACGGCCGCATCCCTGTATCTCGAAGCACCCTGGTTGTTGTGCCTTAACTGTTCTTGGTTTTCCGTTGCTGTCACCTGCTTGCTATGTCCACGCTGCCATACATCGGTCTCGGTTTGAAGACTGCTCCGAGAGCGAACAGTGCTACGGTGACCTCTGCTGCAATATATCCGATGGGTCGTGCTCAGGTGAGGTTTTCTTGATGGTCGTAACAATTGCTCCGTCGTGTGGTACGGCCCCTAGTGTACGTGTGTAAGGCGATGTTTTTACGGGGGGTTCTGCCCACAAAATAGGCGACTCTCGTAAGGGGCGAAATGTGAAATGGCACACCATTTACAGGAAGAAGGCGTATTCATAGTTGACAGTCGGTACTGGATAGAATGCAAAACCCACGCGTTAGCGAGGCTGACAGAATGTGGTCGCCGGCTTGCGTTATGTAGCCAAGCAAAGGCCGTTTAGTGCCTCGTTTAGTGCTGCAGCAGGGGCGCTACCGCCATGTTCACTACCTTCACTACCCCAAAATGTATCCCAGTCTATTTCCAAGTAGTTTAGTCCCCGAAAACCGTTTGCGGCTCTGAATGGGTCAAGACCACTCGGCAGAGCTGCTGGTTCTTTACCTCACTACAACCAGGTCTGTCCTGGTTTGATTTGGTTGGTCCGTCGTAATCAACAACCCGACAGTGATGTATATGGTATAGAAAAAGCAATGTAAAACGTTAAGTCTGCAAACATATATATGGTAGTCACTCCGCCGAGTTGGCTCAGATCGGCCGAAACCAAGGACTAACAAGAAGTATCTCCCTACCGTAGCGGCACGCTCTCCGCGTGGGAATACCCGATGTACTACAGTATATCACGAACTAGATTTGTATAGTCTGGCCTGCCCGTATAAGTTGCAGTGCAGAACCTGTACCGTACCAATCCAACCCGGGCAACATGTCCTAGCCCATGCAGATTACACGCGGATCTCCGCCGGCCACATTTGCTACACGATGCAATATCCACCTTAATATGGTTTGGTCATGACGTAGAAATCCATTAACTGTCAGAATTTTTGAGTATACTGGTACGAACCATGCCCTTTCCATGCCAACAATTAATGTTGTTCCTCTCGTCATCCCCTCGCTTTCTCTCGCATGGTCTGTCGACTCGCCAGTTTTTGATGAGGGTTCTCTTCCAACCGGCGCCGCGGCGACTAGCCCGTGCGAATGCGCGGCTGGTTTTTTCGCCTATGACTTCGATTCGAAAACCTGTGTCGGTAAGTCTCATGTTTGACACGGATGAAAGGCTATTCGGTGAGCCCAAGCATATTCGAGGTTCCTCCACTTGAGGAACCGCTTGTACCTCGTGCAGAAACGGATTTCGTGAACCAATGAATGTGCAGCTCGACAACCAAAAATCTCGGTCAAAGTTTTGAAATGAGGTAGTTTTGTGAATCACGAATGGCGATTTTGGGTACATCACAAATTCACGAAGCGCCCTTAGGCTATCCCCGTTTCTATATTGAAAAATAATCCAACGCTAATTCCAAATACATAAGCCCCAAAAACCAGGAGCCCGGTTCAAAGAGGTTTTCGCCGTGGGTCGGAGAATTTTGTCCTTCTCAGCTGTCTATATAGCGTACAAGGTATTTGAGTCTGGTATTAGTTCCCCGGTCGCCGTTGTGCTTTTTGTGGACAATCTAGGCTTGGTTTTTCTGGGTTTAAATAAGAAGAGGTCTTTCAATATCATTCACCCCCGAAGCCATCGATCTCGATGGCAGAGCCGAACAAACGTAGATATTAACCTGCCGTTATGGGATGTTGTGCAAGATATGTACAACGCAAGCCCAACTCCTGGGGAGACATGTTCTTCACCATGCAGACTATACCGGTCCCACGCACCGACATGAGCATGATCCTACAGATCAGGAATGTGTATGTCCTGAAATATGTAGGGTAGCTTGTGAAGTGGACTTGAACAGTCTAACGCATGTGTGCAGAGTTGTTAATGAAATATTATGTACCAGTTGACGCATGCTACGATAGAGAGGCACTTTTTCGGCTACTTTGTTTCTGAGTGTCGGGGCATCTCAACCCAGCATGGTCGGAATGTCATTCTCGTTTTGCTATATGATTTTCTTTCATGCCTAATCCATGGCTTTTTTTCCAAGAGGCCGCCCTTCCAGTCTACCCCATAACAGTTTTCGGGTGAGATATTGAGCTCATAAAGTGAAGAGCCCCAGACAAAAAGGGGTGAACCTCTATCGTAGGAAGCGTCTGTTCTCCTCGTGGTCGGATCTGAGACACGTGAAGTGCAGCAGAACAAGAAAACCAAAAAGTCGTGCCGCCTGTCGAGCAACGACCTGAGCACACGGATTGACTACCACGGTGCTACAACAGCCGACGATGGTGGCAAAAAGGATAAACCAGTGGTAACGCAATATGCGGGTGGAGCGCTACGCTCAAATGGGCGGTCGTTGGAAGGCATCAAGTTCCTATATCAATTTTGATTTAACGAGTGGGTGGTCGGTATTGTTAGCATGCCCTACAGCAGACAAATCAGGACCCCAAACGTTTAGTGCTACTCAAGCGCCGTTCGAGACGTCTTCACGACCCCATTGAGTAGGTGGTATGCAACGCATCAGGGGAGAATACGAAGAACCCCGGGAAAACACTGATGAAGTACTGAGATACCGAAATACTCCACGGGGAACTTAAAACGTTGCTTCAGAAAATCTACGTTGTGAGTTCCCGCGATCCACTGCGGGTATGCAGGCTTGTGACGAAAGCCATATTACATTGGATATCCGTAAAATTTGACTTGGCGTTGTAAGCGGAGAAACATATCAAATTTGTTGTCACGATAATCTCGCACATGTTTTCCACCTTCTTCCTCGTGACCTTACTTTAATGGATAGATATCAACCGTGTTTATTGGATTGACTTAATATGCCATGTATTCATAATAACCAGTGACGTACTCAAGACGTACCATTTGTTCTTTGGTACCGTTCGAAGATTGATGTGAACCCGCTGCCACTCTTCATACGCCTGACCAGATACCAACGGCAGCATTACCAAACATCCTTAACTATCGAATTCGCTTCTCGACGTAATCCCCAACCATATGCCCCGCATTTGAGTTTGTTTTAGATGTGCCTGTGGTGTGCGACCCTACGGACGTTTTATGTCAAGATCCACACATGCAAGGTCTCCGGGGCCAGCACATCGATTGGTCTGGCGTCAACGGTGGTTGGTACTCCCTAATCAAGGATGAAGCGGCCGATCTGCACGTCAATGTCCGGCTCACTGCACCTCTTCCTGACGAGTTCCCCGACCGACAGCTCGTTACTGGCCTCGGCATCGTGTCGGAGGGGCACTCTCTCACCATCGAGGTCAAGAACCCGCACACCACCTACACGGACGGCTGTAAAAGCGTCTACCCCTGTCTTGCCAACGGCGGACTGCGTGCTCTAGTTGATGGGGAAGAAGCGGATGGCGTCCTTGGTTTCTCCAGGGACGAGTACGTGGTGGATGATATCTCTGTGTCGGCTTCCAATCTCCCGGTGGAGTGCCGCCAGTTCGGTGCGGACAAGATATGGGCCAACATGTACGAAGAGATGCTCGAAGGGAAACGCACGCTGGCCGACGAGACCATCGAAGACTGGATCCTGAAGTCCCAATCCATGGCGGCTCCCGAGTGGTGCGCCAAGTACATCGCCGAGAACGATCTCGCTGACCTGCAATCCACCCACGCCATCTTCAAGATCAAGACGTCGACTGTCGCGGTGCGCCTTAACGTTGGTGTCAATAACCAGCGGGGCGGTGAGCTAGACTGGGACGGGCGTGTTCTTCCCGACCTGGAGTTCTGGCAGATGGACGTGGGACTAGACGGGCTCAACATCGATAACCCCTCGCTCTCCGGCATCTTGGGCGAGACGGCCCGCCCGGTGCATGACGAGAACGGCGTCGAGGTGATGGAAGGCTTCGAAGCTTTCCGCGGCACTGTCGAGGACTACCGCGTGTCCGGATCTCTGGGCACCCACTTTGCCCTTATCGACAAACTCCAGGAAGGCCCTGAGTAAATACCAAGCTTTCTTCGATGTCGCGCACGCGCGGTGCCTCCAAAGGATGCATGGTGTGGTGAAGGGGGTGGATATATCGAACCACAATGCATTTACCGTCGTCGAGGGGAGCATGCCTGCTTTGTTTGACAAGACGCATTGACCTTTTCCCCGTAGAAACCCGTTCGGTTGGGTATTTAACATCGCGAATGGGGGGGGATTGAAGAAGTGATCGGTGCGCACCGATATCGTTTTAAGGGTTTGGGAGATAGCCGAGACACAGGGGTGGCGTTAAGAGTGTACGAATACTAAATATTGCAGTGGGGACACAAGCAGGTAGTTCCCCACTCGCTCTTACCCATGGCCCATCTACGGCCAAGCACTTTCCAAGCCGTTTGTTTGCCTTGCCAAGAAGGGCGTGTGGCGTTGACGAAGGTGATGTTTATTTGATGCACATGATGTTTGAGATACAACTGAGAGATGCCAGGTAGCGCGTACGGACGACAAGGGGGGAAACCAACAGGAGGTATTTCTGCACTACTACCAGCTGCCCGATAGACATCTTGAAGGTCCTAAATGCTGGTTTATTTTCTTGTTTGCTGTGGTTTCACCAAGTATACGTTGCGTGTTGTACATGGCCGATGGGATGTGTTAAGCAGAACGCCGCGTGGAGAGTGAGCAGAGTTGTTTCGGGCGTCGTCGGTGTCTGTTATGAAGAGAGATCACCGCCACGGTAGTGGTGGTGCATCGTGTTCGGAGATGCTCACAGAAGGAGCTCAACATCTCACCAGAAACATGCCTTCGAACACATAATCTCGCGTAACCCGACCAAACGTTGTATGCGCCAGCCCTACAACAATGCAGTCGTAAGTATGTACCTCGTATGGTTTCGTTTCTCGGTGGAGGAAATCAACCGGTTCGAACATATTATAACCAAACACGTATTACCCCTACCGTGGGATTGCTAGAGGGGTATATAGGCTCTCTTTCCTGCGCCACTCATATCCGTGCGAAGGGGGACATACTGTGTCTTGTACGGGTGCATATATGCATGCAACACGGTTTCGTTTTCGATTTATAGATGTTGCGCTGAGGGATAGGGCCCGAGGTTGGTCTCATTGCTTCGTGCCGGGAGATATCAGCATAATATATAATTTAGAACTGTCCCCCCGCCGGGTATATCTAGGATGGGATGGGGTTAGCCCTGCTCTGATTTCGACAGCGTTAGTAGGGTTGCTCTATTTTGTTTTTTTTTAATTCTGCATTAGTGAATTTTCGCTGAAATATGGGGGATCATCGAGGCAATATCTGGCCGCGGAACCCAGATATTATTTGTTGACCGCCTAGTCGGGGTAGAGGGACATCTTCGCGTTATCGTGCACGTCAGATATTGTCCAGAAACCATTCTTACGACCAAGCCGATGCTTTGCTCCCAACGTCATCTCATCTCGAGGTCGTTTGTTTATTATTTCAGGTCATTTTGTTTTGTTTTTCGCTTGTTGCGGGGGGGGTTATATATTGCATAAATTGCAATCGGGAGAGATAATAGTATACATCTCTGGTACTGTATTCGGTTATTCACAGCGACGAATGCTTCCATCCCACATCATTGTGTTCTAACGACGTTCGTGTTTGCCTTTAATTAAGGGAGGTGAGGGGCAGGTATTTCTAACTGATCGATGCAGTATAATGACGACCCAGTCTGCTTTTGGTTCGGCGCAGGGGGGAAGGGGAGGGGGGCGTGTGCCCCATTGCTGTGCAAGTGTGGACGTCTTCCACGCGGGCCCATATACTTGGTTGCCGTGCTACAGTGTCCATTGACCGTAGGCTGCACTTTTCTCGCTCACGTGCTCTTTGTTTCTGTGGGAGCGCGGGGTTGTAAGGACCAATGCTTAGAGGTCGACATAAGTATGTATTCCTCCTGGGAATTCTATATGTTTTCATTTTAAGTTTGGACCCCCTCTGCACCCGTTCGTACGGTAGGCCTTTGTTTGGAGGCATCACAGCCGCGGAGACTCATGCCGCATGTCCGTATGGCATGCGTTAGTTTCTTAAACACGGCATAAACAAAAATAATCTAAAAGGGTATTTTGGTCCGACGGAGACTCCTGAATGTGTCGGGGTCAAGCAGTACCTCCATGTTCCCTCATCGAAGGACAATCTCGCCAGCCTATTGCGCGCACTTGTTCGAATTATAACCTATAAAGCACCTGATGGCCCCCGTGGTATTATCCAGCCCGCAGTATAGATGGCCCCTGTTGCCTCGTTGCAGGGGAGGGAAACGATATCAACAGAGTCATTTCAGGCTATTGTGACGACCCGTGTCAGCCCCGATTTCGGAAAAAGAAATCGTATTCTTCCCATACACATACTGTAAACAAAGCTCCCGAATTGCCAAGAAATTATCCGGGCGGGAATATGAATCGATATCTCCCAACAAAACACTGCCAACCACGATAAAAACTCGAACGGCGAGAAGGGGTTTTGGTATTTACAAACATAACTGATCACGATCCATCAACATGGTGCTGAGGTATTAGTCTGTTAGGCTTCTGGTTAAAGGTTAACCAATCAACTACCCAAGAAAGCCGTATAACCCCTCTCGACGAAAGCATATGGATAAAGATACCAGGGGAGAGGGGAGCGAAATATTATTTCTTAGGAAATATCTATATGCCCCCAGA
>JAYJME010001844.1:0-15143 GCA_036873775.1 Costaria costata
CAAGTGATCTTCACAGACACTTCGGTGCCACCTCTGCCATCTCTCTTCACAGAGACAGAGCCTCGACACGATCCATTTCTTCGGTACCGGTAAGCTGCATGCTGCTGCTGTAACCGAACGTCAACGTGAGGTGTTACTGCACGACACGCGGGCTGCACGGTGGACGACTGTTGCAGCAAAACATGCAGCAACGAAAGGTGTAACTGCACGACACGCGGGCTGCACGGTGGACAACTAACTGTTGCAGCAAAAGATGCAGCACGCGGTTGAAAACACTCTTTTTGTTTTCTGGTCTACAGCAAGTAAGTAAGTGTCTCAGTAGCACACCTTTGTGTGCCAAACCAGCCCAAACTGTTACTATGTACAGTATAAAGCGACGCTTAAAAACGAGCCACCTTCTCCACTTTATGATACAAACGTATGGTATGCAGTGTAGAAAACGGGGCTATTATTAAGTCATTGATTCAGTGATCCGGCATTTGGCCAAAAAATAAAGTTGCTCGATTTGGATCGGACAAAAGCCAGTCGCGTAGGGCAGGGGCAGGGGACGGAGCTCACGGAGGTTTCCAGCCGAGCGGAGTCCACGACGTAGCTAACGGCGTTTAAAGGAATATTTGGTCTCATAACACTGGAAGCACACGCGGCGCACCCGACAAGCATCCCCGTTTTCTACACGCATACCATATGTTTGTATATCAAAGTGGAGAAAATAGGCCCAGGCCTTTAAGGCATGCCTGAAATAATGCCTGAATGGCATTTTCTGAAAACAGCGTGCCTGAAAGCGATTTCCGTGCCTATCTTGCTTATCTTGCCTCGGGCACGGCGGCCAGGCATGTCAAAACGACAAAAAAAGGCATTCGAAAACACCGCCGGTATTAGATTGGAACTCCCAAAGTTAGGGAAAAAGAATTCAGTTTGCTTTTGTTTTTGCGGGCACACAGAGTGCAGGCACAGCGGCACCGCCACAGCTCTGCTAACAGCCAGGGACAGTTGTCGTTGGAGAGTATCACGATATCACCTTCTGGATGGCACCATGCCCGGTGAAAAAGGAAGCACGCACACACCTCAGTTTCAACGCAAGATGTACCTGACGGCAGCGGATCCTCCCAAGCAGGGAGGGGCACCTGCAGCTCCTGGCCAGGCGACTCCCCCAAGCGAAACTTCGACCACTTCACCGGGACAGAGCACCTTAACAGACTGGACGGTCGCCGAGGGCCCTAAACGCGTTTGTGCAAGCAAACAGCCCGAAACCAAGTGGTCAGGACAGGCCGCGTGAGGTGAGGAAGGCCGGCGATGCTGCCTCGGCAGCTTCTGGTCGAGATAAGGGCAAACTGCGTGCCACGAGGAACCACGGCAACAACAAGCCGAAGGGCGTCTTGCTGAGGACTCGTACCAATCAGTTTCCAGGCCAGAGTTTTTCCGAGTCCTTCGGGAAACTGTATTGTGAGCCATGCGCGAAGGAGATAAGCATAGACAAGGAGACGGCTTTCACGCACACTGTGGGTTGGGGAAGAGTCGTAAGCCCGGGACGACGAACCGCCACGAGATTAATCTCGCCGCATGGACAAAGAAGAAGGGCGAGGCTCCCGGACGGCTGTCGTGCTTGGTGGTCTGGGGGGAGGAAAAGTACGGGGGGTCCACGCCAAAGCCTACTCAGTTGCAGAGAGCGTGGGTCTGTGTACATGTATATGTGATATCATACTTCGAAGTATGTTTTTTACACAGAATAGTCGTATTGTGTGTGATATTATACCCAGTACTAGCTAATAACGAGTACCCAGTACTAGCTCATAACGAGTACGTTGTAAAAATACTATTAAACAAGAGGGCAAGACTGCGCCGGCACACATGCTCCGTGAAGGGGGTAAGGGGTGGAGGGGTAGAAAGGCTATTTTGGAGAGATCATCATTGCGATTGGGAAAAAGGATGTCGTCGTGGGTGTAGGGGTAAAGACAATGCGAAGTGGTCGAAAGTCGACGTCAAACATGTTCACAAAAGCAAAGAATATCGCATAAATAACGAAAGCATAATAGGCTCGAGTTCTTCCGCTGAGGTTGCACCCCCGCCGTTTATTTATAGTGATGCAACTGCCATAGCCCCGCCCCCGCCGGCACGCATGCTGCGAGAAGGGGGTAAGGGGTGGAGGGGTAGAGAGGATATTTGGGAGAGGTCATCATTACAATTAATATTGTTTTCGTGGGTGCTAGGGGGTAAATACAATGCCAAGTGGCGGAACGTCGACGGCAAACATGTTCACAAAGCAAATAATAAGGCACAAATCACGAAATATTATAACATATCACACAAAATCTCACAACAAATCAAATCACCCAAAACCGCACAGAATTTAGCTGCAGGTATGAAAATTCCTGGTATGATACAGCGCATGCTATAAAACATGCCGAAACTGCACTGCTGTGATCTGTACATAGGGATTTAGTATCTTGAAGTTAGTGAAAACATGCTGAAACTGCACTGCTGCTGCTATGCTCTGTACGTAGGGATTTAGTATCTTGAAGTTATAGTGCAGGAATGGCAATCTCGCTGAGAGTTGACGGGATTTCAATTCCGAGTCGAGTTTTGGAAATCGACTTTTTGACCTATTTTCGGAAATATTTCGACCTTTTTTTTGCAATTTTGAAACATATTGAACTTAGTGTAGGATTGGCTATCTCGTACGGATTTGACGGGATTTCGATTCTCAGGCCAGGTTTGAGGATCGAAACTTTCACTTTTTGGCGAAAAAAAAAGAAGTATTTAACTTGAAGTTAGTGGGGGGAATGTTTACGTTGAAATTAGCGGGGGAAATTTTAATATTGAAGTTAGTGTGGATATTAAGTTAGTATAGATGTTAAGTTTGTGTGGGCGGCGCGGATCCGCCCCGTTCTCGGGGAGAGAGCGAGTCGTCCCCGGGAGGTCGCCTTCCCACCCCCTCCTCTCACCGAGTTGGGCATGGTCGGCCGTTCTTTCGCCGGGGTCACGGAGGGCCGCCGTGTGGGGTGGGCGTGACAGCCTCGTGCCGTGTCGGGGGGCCGGGTGGCGCACGTTAGAGCGGGTTCTCCGTGGAACATACTAAAACCGGCATAGTATTGAAGATACAATGCGACACCATCATCACCATATCACCATCACTTCTACTACCGAGCAGCATTAACTATTGTAGATAGCACAAACCCCCAAAAATATCCCGTTCCCATAACGAATAAAACGCCTATAATATGAGATCGGCCATCTTTTTTGTGTTTTCTACGTACTCGCACACAGGACTCGCACGATAATTTATTTTGTTTGCGGGCTTATCGACACGCAAACGTACATCGCATCGACAACCACCAAGGAGAACGGGGTGGCCGTCCCGGCGTTGGAGCGATTCATCATCGCGCGGGGAGAGCTGGCCTCCGCGGGCCAGCTATCCCTTACGCCAACTTTACTCACGTGCGCGGCGGCCGTCGAGGCTGGCCCTAGGGAAGACCGCCCAGACCAGGGGCTTGAGAGTTCCTCTTCTCTAACCGTCGATGGAAAAGACCCGAGTGCCCGGTTTATATCTCTGCGAGACAGAAACCGGCCACTCGGGGGCTAATTTTCACCGACGGGGTGGCAGCACCGACCCTTCGGTAGGTGCTCCCACCATTCTTATCCCACACTAAAAGAGAAGAATAACTGATCCGACATACATGCGTATCTCCCGTCGTGCTCTCTCCACCCACAGGCGTCGGATTTGAGTATAACCGAGAACCCCGCACTCTCTGTACCGACGAGGTCTGTCTCCTCCGGGCGGGCCGGATGGACACTCCATTTGAGCCGGTTCGACGACCCTCGGCTAGACCTCGAACGCTCAGAACGAACTGCTGTGATTTTATAGTGTTTGGCGGAAATATAGGGGCCGTTTGACTATTTGTTTGAATGTTGGACGGTCCTTACATTTCCGTGTGAGCGGATCTCCTGAAAGCTGGCAGAGCTCCAATAATTGCGCATTTCGACAAGCCTTCTTGCCTTGCGATCAGTGTCGAAAAGCTGCAGAGGCACGCGAGCAAAGTAGAACACCGTCTGACTGCCTAGAGCACAGAGCATGCTGCATACACAGCAGCACACCCCAGATATAATCGCAGCAGCAGCAGCAGCAACAACAACAACAAGCAGCAGAAGCATCGATCGTACCCTTGATTCTTGATCGTTTTTCCCTTTTATCTTTTTTCAACCTACTATTTTTTATTTATTTATTTATTTTTTGTCCTTCCCATTTATTATCTTCGCTCTTCTATTAAACTCCAGCTCCCTCCCTATTAATAATAGCAGTAACTCAGATCCGGGGTCACTAAGCAAGCTCTTCTCCCCCCTCCCCACCACGGTACGTGCCTTCAGTTTTTATCGCGCAGAGGGTTCAGCATTCCCACTGCTCGTCGATTTGCATCGATTTTTTTTTTTATGTATAATACTTCGAAGCAGGAATTTAAAATCTCATCAAAAACAGGAATCAGCAAGGTACAAGGTAGCAAGTAGCAAGGTATCCCCATCTTTAACCTTCCGACATGTACTCTGAGCTTTGTATAATTAACACCCTGGACGATAGCCTATTGAATATGCCTATTGGTATGGTATGTCATTAAGTTGGGGTAGTGCATATCGACTCCTATCGACACCTTCAATAGGTGTGCGATTTTATCGATTAATACCCATTGCTCCAACCTATAGGCTCAGAGAAATAAAACAATAGGCTATTGTTCGTAGGATAAGTGTGTGAATCCGTCTATCGATACCTTTTTCTTTGACCAATAGTTCTAAGAAATCGTCACAATAGACCATTGTTCCTACAATAGATGTGTCACATTGTCGATCGATACCTATTACTTTGGCCGATAGATATGTTAAATTGTCGATCGGTACCTGTTGCTTTGACCAATAGGTATGTGAAATTGTCGATCGATACCTATTGCTTTGACCAATAGGTATGTGAAGTTATCGTTCGATTCCTATTGCTTTGGCCAATAGATATTGAACGCGCTGGACAATAGTCTATTGAATATGCCCATTGGCAGGATAATAGGTTGGGGTATTGCGTATCGATGCCTATTGTGATTTGCAACAGGAGGGCGAAATTGTCGATCGATACCTTTTTCTTTGCCCAATAGGTCCAGAAAAATTGGAATATCGATACCCCCGAAACAATAGTCGTACAGTAGTGTTGTCCAACAGCAGCAGCAGCAGATTTCGATTGATATCCTCTCAAACCTATCGTTTAAAACTTCTTCCAGGTGCCTGGTATTGTTGCAAATATGCTGTCTTGAAACAAAAGAGCAAGCAGTAGGTCAAGGTATATGTTGCTATCAGGTGTCATTCAAGGTATTCATTCAAACAATAGGGTATACGGTATATTTTGTTCTAAACAATAGCGCCAAACAATAGGGTGTACAATTACAAGCAATAGGTATCGATCGAGACCCTACCAAACCTATTAAATGGCAGTAGATATCGATCGATCCCCTGGCGAACCTATTAAACTGGGTAATAGGTATCGATCGTTACCCTTGCAAACCTATTACATTGAGCAATAGGTATCGACCGATATCATCGCACATCTATAGATATTGATTGGCGGCGACAACAAGATATTGTTCGAACGATAGCCTATTGGGAGTCATTTTCAAATGTTGTTGGTGCCCAAGGTACCTATCGATAGGCACCTTCGTAGGCATATCGGTCGGGCAATAGGGCAGACTGAACGGCACACAAATAGGTAGGACAGACAGCACCGGACCCGGGGATTTTCCGCTGTACTGAACGGGAGTGCGGCGTGGATGATGGATGACGAACAGGAGTTGATTATCCGAGACGGATTGTTTTAGAGCGCCGTGGCCTCCAACACCGAAACCATTGAATGGCGAAAGGCCTACGTATCGATACCTATCGCCCGGAACAACAGAATGGTGAAAGGTCTATCGATACCTATCGTCCGAAACAGTATGTTTGGTGAAAGGTCTATCAATATCGATCAACCGAAACTACAGGTTTGGTGAAATGTCTATCGGCACCGATCGTCCGAAACAATAGGTTTAATGGAAGGTCTATCGATATCTATCGTCCGAAACAATGGGTTTTCGCCTCTCAGTCCCAATAGTGTAAAGCCCGAACATTACCGTTCTGGGCATGCCTATCGATATCTATCTGTTTCAGCGATAGGTTTTGAGATTACATGTTAATACAATATTGGCGGAACAGTAGGCCAATGAACGTGCCAATCAATACCCGTTGTCAAAAACAATAAGACTCAAAAAGTGCCGGTCGATACCTATCACAAGCAACAATAGGCCTCCTATTGGAATAGGATCCTATCGATTGCCCATTGACCTGGAATTTATTGTCCAAGGTGTGGTGAATATAAGCATACTCGTGGCAGTTTTGGCCGGGCATGCGTTACCTAATTTCTTACCTGGTACCAGGTACCGAGTTGTACACACCTGGTAGTACTTACCTGGTACAGATAACACTTAAACCCAGGTACTAATAGCAGGTATTAAATACCAGTACGAGGTAGTAGAATTTTTTGACGACATCAACTTCCCTCATTGAAGAGGCAAGCTGGCCAAACCTACGAAACCATGATGCACTCGTAAGTTCTTCTCGCCCTGCTGCTGAGTGTTGCCGGTTTTTTTCATGCTATACTCACGTAGCGGCGCTGTTGTATACCGGTATTTACAGTCGTAAGGTTCGTACTACAGTAGCAGAGTGGTAAATGTGGCAAGGCTGCCTCGTACTCGCTGTAGGCTGTGTGAAGAAACAAAACTGAAAAAACGAAACCCCGCCGCATAAAAAAACTCAGCAGCACCGCCACCAAAACCACAGACAGCAACAAAGCGACCGCAGCCAACTTCAAACGGCTTGCGACGAAACAAGTCTCATGCCTTAGCCCAGGCCAGCCCGCTCCTAGAGATGCCGGGTTTGTGAAGTCTGCCACGTGCAGCTCTCGCAATCAAGAATACAGCAAAGTCACAAACGTTACGCACCGACAGCAGACAGCAAGCAGGCAGTAAAGACATTTCGTGCCCGCAGTTTTCTGATTGATCAATTTTCTCTCATACAGAAGTCAAACATACGTGGTAGTTTAATAGTGGAAACCTGTACGCACCCCGCAACGAAGAAGCTTTTTTGCCTATAGGCTCATTGTGAAGAATGGTGTCCCCTTGTCGATGCGTTGTTGTCCTTATTCAAAGATGATCTTCTGCATCGCGCTCCTCGTGTTTAGAACTTATCAGAGTGTGCGAGACAAGCAACTACCGGTATATTCAGCACGCATGATTGATCGAAGCGTTACCAACAACTGCATGGTAGCAGTAGCAGTGGGCCCCTAGGTCCGTACCGCCCGTGTCCCAACATCAGAGCGAGAGATAGCGCAAGAACAAGAACATACATATGTGTAACATGCATGCGCGATATATGTCAATAGGTCAATCGGCGGTTACCTAATGCCCTTGCGACCTTCATGTTCTTCAGGCTGTCAGCGATCTGCATAGTTGGGAAGAGGAAATTGCGGAGCTCTCATCCAAGAGAATCGAAGAGAGGAACTGTCTCCAGGAAAATGCTCCTAAATGGACGAGCCACACCCAACGAGAGACCGAAAGTCGCACTCCCAAAGTGGTGAGAGTGTGATCTGGTTAGGTAAGACAAGTTCAATCAGCTCCGTCTGTTTTCGAAGTCGTCTACGAGATAATTTATGGTGCAATCATTCACCTCGATTCCTCACGATTGTAACCAGTAGGCGCGCTCAACATGCGCTGTGTTTGTGTTTGTCTCTCGCAGGTGGAACTTGCGTCGCATGACGAAAACAACCGTGTTGACCCCACACAGCATGCTGGAGTTGGACTCGAGCGCACCGGGACGAAAAAGCTGGACGCGTACGATTTCAAGTAAGAGTGAGGTGCATGCCAAAGGAAGAAAATTATGTTCTGCTCTAAATAATGCCCTAAATAAGGCAGTCGACGTGTTGACAAAGGCTACCATCTTGCTCGTTAACGCTGCAGGGCGTGGGAGAAGTTCGACGCAGATGAAGAAATCAGGAGGATGGAAAACGATGACGAGGAACGACAGACAATGGAACATGAGGTATAGGGTCAAAGTAAATAAAGTACGCAAGGTGCAGTGCGTAGGCGAGGCTTTCAAGCGACCAAGTAGGTTGAACGCTATTGTAGACTGCGGTGGAGAATCTTCTAATGAGACAGACCTTGACGACAGGCTATCGCGTCCGCGAAAGTCCGGGCTGAGCAAGACCGGCAAAGGCGTGCCAAATTTAGGCAGGATCAGCTTCGTGAGGCGGGGGAAGGTCGCTTCAAGGAATCCCTGTTACCTTTCGAGAAGAAGCGTACATCGGAGAGGGAATACAGGAAGGGCAATGAATCGTTCAAAGTGAGTGAAGACCGTCCTACGATTGCAGTTTAATCAGTGTTGCTTTTGCTTGTTTGCTAGATCCACCTGGGAAGTTTCTTGGGTCGTCGCAGAAGTGTTGCATGACACGATATGACACTATGATTGTACCTTCTGCCGATGGACCAACCATTTTAAAGCGTTTCCCACGAGTGTTTTTGTGCTTGTATTTTAGACGCGTTGTGTTTGAGGTACTGGACTACTGGTAGATTAGGAGTGTGCACGCACGACTACTGTAGTGTCGTACAATATGAAGTATGTGGAAGCACGTATTCGGCGTATTCCATAGATTTGATATTTAACCGACTAGCTTTGACGATGTCGCTATTGGCTTACCTCAAATCGCTCTTGAAACAGCCGCGGAAATGGCGTTTTCTGTTCTCCACCGTGGATTGTTTGTTCCAGGCCAAGGAGTACGATGAAGCTTTTCGGTGCTATACTTGCGCTATTGCACTGGACGATAGCAATGCGATAATGTACAGCGACAGGGCTGCCACTGCGCACAAACTGCAACGGTTTGAGCAAGCTGAAGATGATTGCACAAGGTGAGGGGAGACAAGCCGCGTCATCTGCTCGTATTACGCGAGCATCCTGCGGACTTGTACACCCAGCAAAGTGTAGCATCCCACATTTTTTCCGCGAGTAAATATTCCGCGTGTACTCAGTGTCAATAACCGTAGGAAGGACATGGTGAAACCGCGTGGCGCAGGGCAATTTCTCTGGATACTGGGTTCAAGAAAGCCTGGATGCGACGGGGTATGGTGCGCTACAGCCGCGGAAAGTATGCAGAATCAGTTGCTGACTTCACAGAGAGTCTACGTCTGGACCCCAATAACAGCGAACTCTTCAAACTGAGGGACCTCAGCGCAACCAAACAACGCGAGGTGCGACGGCCGAACCTTGTCTCCGTTCGTGGACATGGGTACGTGGATAGGATTGATTCCGTCACCGTGCAGATCGGATCCAGGTTTTAGTTAGCCTCGACAATACTGTAGAATAAACTTTTTGAAGGTTCACCGTGTGCTTCCAGTGTGACAACTGGATACCTGGATGTTGGTCGTACATTGGGAGAGCAATCACCGGTAGCCCAGCGGACGGTGGTCGGTACGGCTGCAGTAGCTCGACGTGTAACCAGTTCTTCTACTGAGCATAGATGCAGAAAATCTAACTTCTCAGTGAGGTTGATGATACGTCTATACTACCACAGCCTTCGCGCTGTATCTGCTGAGAATCACGCTCCAGGACGGTAGTAGCGCGAAATGCCAATGACTTCGTGTGCGCAGCACGACGCATATGCGCGTAAAATGTGGTTAACAGAAAGCGTTGCGTGCTGCAAGCCCTGTTTACGGAGATGCGGAATACATTTCAAAGCGGGGTTTCCTCCTGCAGCATTCTTCCAATCAACCCATTGTAGCGTTTGACGATTTGTATATGGTTGATACTATTACTGCAATTCCAACTATTAATACGAAAAAGGTTGAAGGTAATCGTGCTGGACAGACGAACGGAGAGACCCCCAAGAAACGCGGCCGTTTGGTGATCGAGGAACTGGACACGCTGCAGGTGGCAACCCCGTCCGATCTCCGAAACACGGTGCGTACGCTCGCACATGGTTTGGATATCAGCCGGGAGTAGCGAATTTTACGCGTGTCCCATGTTTGCGGGGGCGGGAATCTAAGAGGACATACAGTCCGCATCGCCTACTGGGTACATTTGGACCTCCCGTAGCACACCCGTCGGTCATGTCATTCTGTTGTTTGTACATATTAATACTTGTAGTAGATTTTTAAAAGCATGTCTGCATTCAAAATTGCCTCGATTCTCTGAAAACGCCGCCCTATTTGCGTGTTTTCCTATTTGTCAACAAAGGAGGGCGAGGTGGACTTCGAGGAGCTAGACTTTGCGGAGTTAACCCCCGCACTATTAGCGCCTCCGCCACCCACTGGTGTTGAGAGCAAGAGGAGCATGATTGCTCGTGGATGGATGGAGGTTGCTAGTGAGAACTTGCAGGTGAGAAAGTGCAGCCAAGACATGTCACCCGTGCTTTCATTTTAAGGCAGTCTGACGCTGTTTCTACTGCTACGAAGACTGTCACCCCTTCACTACAACTTGAGCGTTGCTGGGCCGATACGTGGACTCCCAGTAGGTTGTTGCCTACTTGGTACCAGGTACCTGGTACATTGTTTTGCGCTTTCTCCATGTATTCAAAAATTGGATTACAACTTACGCGTTCATGGCTAGCACAAGTCGTTGATTGGGCATGACGAGGTCTGGGTTAGTAATGTATACGGTGTACGCCATGCTACTCCCACGCGGCTTGTCGCCTACATTTAACAACAACATCAGTCCTCATTCTTTATTCGGTGACGACTTCTGGTACTAAGAATAGAGACAAAACCTCAGGGCGAGAGATACACATATACTGTACTCGTAGCTCTATTTAGTGGGTCTCTAGACATATATGCCGGGTCTTCGCTGAATTATGCTTCAAAGCTGTAATCGCCTGCCTGTGCATTGTTCCGCCAACGCGGGACAACCGTTGGCGAGATATCTTGTACTGCCCGTTGTCCAAGCCAGAGATGCCCCGTACGAGCGAACGTGTTCCGTGGTCATTCAGAGAAGGCCTATGACGGTATATATCGTATGTGTCTCATGGCGTGACGAACGTGTCAACGTGTTTGCACTCCGCTAGAGAGCGGGGTGTAAAACAGCTTTGCATTGTTCAGTATGGTGCTCCTGATGAACGACTGAGTTGGTGGGACTCATTTATGCTTGGCTTGATGTCCTGTTTCCGACGCAAACAGACCTTCCAATTATGGTACTATGTTTATCTTCCCATATCCTTATCCAGTTCCAGAAAATACCATAGCACTACTCGTAGCCCATCCTGATGAATCGTTAACCCTTTTACTACCCCAAAAAAGCATCCCACACTCTTTCCAAGTAGTTTTGTCCCCAAAAACACGTTTCCGGTTCTAAAGGGGTTAATGCAGGTACAGTTATGTGCAAGATTCAGGGGGCGGGAGAGATTCCACCAGATAAATAACATTTAGTCGACAATGCGACTCCTCAAATAGCGCCGGGGAATGAAGAAGGAAGAAAGCCTACCCGCCAGGGGCTTAAGCGACGCCAGACACCGAAGCTAGTGCATTGCCCCGAGAAGGGAGGGTGGGGTGAAACAAATGTAACGCTAACAAACGTGCAAAAAAAAACCTTAATCTGGCGCTGCACGATGAGTTAGCAGATCACTCGATTGGCCTTCGATCAAGAAACTGAGTTGAGGATCGGCAGGGGGAATATAGTATAGATAGCGTGTGGTAGACTGTCGATAGGTATAAATCATGACAGAAAAACAGCGGACTGGTGACCACCATAACCTGGCACGTTCGAAAAAACTACCGACATGTGACAAGCGTGGTGCTTACATACTATTGGAAAGCAACATCGTCCGTTGTGGGGTCTAAGCTATTCGATGGAGTGGTTCGATGTGACGTTAAGAGATAACTCAAAACAGAAGTTAAAAGCGAAAATCAAAACTAAAACCATGAGCAGGCGCAGTGGTTGTTGCGCCAACCTGAGCTAACCCTGTCAGCGCCGCGTGATCAGAGTGCATGGCATTGAGTACCCTGAACAAACGCACCGCCTAGATAGATCTACAGAGACTAAGAACCACTGAGAGCACCAGATAATATCGCGTAACGCGCTGAGGTAGCTTGACCAGTCCCGGGTCGTCGGGGAAACGCACCAAGCAGACGCCTGTGGCCGGTACGCCCTGGTGGTTCTTCCTGACCACCACACATGTGAGCCCCGTTTGAAAGCACGGTCACGTTGTAGCGCCGGTTTTAATCAACGCGTGACACACAACCAATAGCCGGGCGACAGGAAACAATCGTCGTTGCCGGCCACGAGAGAATTCCCGTAGAAGTAATCGCATTCAGCTGTGAAGACGGTTGGTGTAGCGGCGCTAGTTGAGAGTGCCGACCCAACAAACTGGGATTGCGAGCGAGAGTGCTGGAGAACCATTTCGCGTTGCCGAGGTGGGCGCAGAAGACCTGCCTACATCGTACATGGTCGCAATGGCACCACCGCGGCCAGGGATCGATTGATGGCCGGTAAACTTTCCAGTTCGAGGCGCTAAAGGGGCGTCGAAATGTCGTCTTGAGTAGCTTGGTTTGGAGGGTATTCCATGGTGAAGTTGTTGAGCACATGCTACGTCAAACCCGCCTGTAGGTATCTTATCCCGGCATGCCGTCCTCCTCGTCGAGTTTTTCGCAAGGCTTGTGCTTGCAAAGTATCGAGGAGGCTTGACGATGGAAATCCGCGCTGGGCATGCCCGAGAGAAGGCCCAGACACAGGAGAGATGACGTTGAGATCAGGGCCAAAGGGCGTGTCGCCGCAAGAGCTGGGACCGACTTCGAAGACTTGTAGGGGTCCGTTCAATAGAGCGAAATATGTTAGCCTTGAGGACTTTGGTGTCCGTGACTGTTTTCCTTCCTTGGCGGATTGTTGGGACCATATGTTGTTTTCTACGCAGAGTTGCCGGCGGTGAATTGGGGAATCTGACAAAACGCGTCGAAAAGGTGGAGTTTCGGTTGTCCGCATGGTAAACCGTGAGAGCGTGCTGCTTGCGAACAACATCGTAGGGGCGCAGCTGGTGGTCTGTCACAGGGTCGCCATACGTGAGCAGATCGCGGGACAAACTCTGGTGACCGGCACCAGTGGCGCATCCCAAAATCGCAAGAGGGAGGCCAGGAAACTGTGGACCTCGTTGGGAGCTACCATGGAAGCTCCGTAGCCGTTACGGCGAAGATTCCAGCGCGGCGACTGAATCGGTCGATGATGAGTAGATATCGGTGTTGCCTAGGGGCACCACCGGAAGAGTGCCGAAATCGACGCCGACCGCGAACGCTAGGTCCGGAAGGTATAGGCGACCAAAGGATAGACCAGCCAACGGGCAACAGAGAGGTCTTCGTGCTTGGACCTTCAAACCGCGTGGCGTAGCCACCAAGTACAGACTTCCATACCTACTCACCGATACAGCATCCAAATATGCGTGTGACACGAAGCCGTGAAGTGACTGGCTTAACCTCAACGCATGATGCACCGGCGCTTAAGGAGCGATTCGTACTTGCAACCCGGCCCGCCGTTTCACAGACAACAGGACGTCCCCTTGGCCGATGCGAGTGGGAGGCGAGGAGATGGGGTCGGTATGTAAACTTGCAGGACGATGCCGTCGTCGGCGGGAAAAATCAAAACCACCCCTTGCCAGCAAGCTCCTGGATTTCTGAGAAGAAGGGGCGCTAGTGGAGACGCAACAATATATTCCATGAAGGGCAAGTGTTCATCCGAGAAGAATGTAGCGAATAGTATAAAAGTGCAAGGGGGCTCTGCCACTCCCGCTCCAAGTTGACACGCGAATAACGCGCGACGGAACACGCAAATTATGTTCGCGGCAGGGCCGATAAGATCCGTGTTTAGCAAAGCGTGGGGAGTGGTAGCAGGGTAGGGGGTTTCCGCAGTATATGCGGTGTTAGCCGGATCAGCGCTGGTGTAACGGGGGTGGACTTGTACAGCCTCAAATGACGCAAGAGCTCGAGCGGGGTCCGCATCGGTGCCCGAAAGCTGTCGCGGCCGAGGAACACGCGCCGCCGGTGGCGGCGGGGGAGTAGTTCAATCGAGATACCGGTAGAACATGTGAGGCTAGTATAAAACCACAATCAACAACGCCTTGGGCGGCGCCCTTACCAGCTGCTGTTAATACTGCCGGATCCGAGTTGAGGTGAGTTCCAAGCACAGCGGCGGCAACAGAGGCGACGAAAGGGCTCAAGTGCCAGGGGTAAAATGGTGTGGACGCGGCGGCATAGGAACGACTGATCATTGACCGAGCACGCTGGGCTAGGTCTAGCTCGGCAGCGTTGACTCGTGCGGCCCACCAGGGGTACATCGAAACCGCAGCGGAGGCGGCGGTGGTGACAGCCAGAGGCCCTTTCACCAGTTTACCAGGCCTGTTTCACTAAACATGCCGGATAAAGTATGTAGCATAATACGATTTTTGAGGTTCTTTGTGCTCTTTGCATGCTCTTTGTAGGCAGTCAAGCTCGTGGAATACGGTTATGATACTCGTATTTACATGAAACGTGCCGTCCACGAGCAAAATCCATTAATTTTAATATTTGTATATGTTTTCCATCCGACAAATGTACAACATGAGCTTCAACGTCTATCACTAATAAACCAGAAAGAAGAGAATCAAGGGAAACAAAAATAACGTTTCTTACGAAGAACGGGTACAACGTACCTTGCCAAAACCGAGAAGTTCCTAGCGAGTAACGACCAGCGAGGATTCTACAAGCACTTAAAGAGTACGGTTGGACTAGCAGGGACAAACGCAAAGAGCGAGCACTTCATTAGGGACGAGGATGGTACGTTGCTGCGGGATGAGTGCGAATTCGTGATCGATGGTCGGGATATTTCCACAAACTCTTGAACACGGAGTCGCTGAAACTTGATCCCACGATAATCGGCATACTGCCACCGCGACCGCTTAAACTATCGCTTGGAGATGAACCATCCATCGACGAGAAGACGGAAGCTCTCAAGATCCTATCCAACTGGAAGGCAAGCGGACCTGATGACGTCCCAGTTGAACTACTCAATTTCGACCACCCCTCGTTCGTCCAGTGCTTCCACAAAATCCTTGTCAACGTTTGGCTAACGGGAGAGGTCCC
>JAYJME010001845.1:0-15143 GCA_036873775.1 Costaria costata
ATCCCACACTATTTCCAAGTAGTTTTGTCCCCAAAAACCGTTTCCGGCTCTAAAGGGGTTATAACCCTTTTACTACCGCAAAAATGGTCCCACACTATTTCCATGGAGTTTTGTCCCCAAAAACCGTTTCCGGCTCTAAAGGGGTTAAGTCCGGGGTGTTCATGTTGATCCCTCAACGGTCCTTACATTTCCGTGCTGAGGGTATATCACCAGTGCATATACGTTTCAGCGGGGATTGGGGGCGAACTTAGCCCCCCCTAAGACCAACACTACGGCAGTAACACAAACAAAAACGGCCAGGGGAGAACACGACGTCCGGCCCGCGGCCTTAACGGTTGTGTAGGCGTATTGGTTATAGCTATATTCACACCACTGCAGGGCGACCGCGAGACCGTACGAAGTTGTTGCACGCATTGGCTGATATGTTTGTCGGTTCATCCGCAGCCTTTCCTCCACCCTGGGTGAAAAAATCACCCCATGCGTGGGTCACCTCGATTACACCTTGAAATGGTCAAACACACAATGCAAACTTGTTTATGGTATTTTAATTTGCGTGCCGTTTGAAACACGTGTTCTCCAACTAAGCGGCAGCAGCAGCAGCAGCAGCACTATCGTGTCCGCAACACCCCGCGAAGACGTCGTACTGGAGCAGCAGCACATTGCAGTCCCTGCTGACGCGGTCAAGATCATCTATATCTGTCAAGATCACTATCCGCCGCGTTCCTCGTTTTTTTCTTATGACGCCCTTCGCCGCATCTACCTGTCTTCCGCCGCTGTTTTTGCGGTTCTGACAGATACCGGCAACCTTGTCTACCAAGCTGTGAAGGCCTATAAAAATCCAAACACGTCGTTTGTCTTGTCGGTGAGCTAAATCGCATACTTCATGTGACAACATACAAGGGATTAAGAAGTCACGCACTGCAAACGCACTCTGCCCTACGTGCACAGATGGGATTGGCTTGCGAAACCCGAGGTATCCCGCCACTTTGCAGCCGTAGCACGTATCACTGCAAAAACAGGTGGTTTGGGCCTATTTGTGTGTAAGTGAACCACCCGTACGAGTATTCCTTTTTTTTATCTTCCGATTTTTTATCTTCACTCTCGTCTTTCTCCTCCCTCCCTCCCGAGTCGTATTATCAGATGCGGGGTCACTAAGCAGGCTCTTATCCCTCTTCCCCACTACGGTACGTGCTTTTATCGCGAGAAGAGGTTCAGCAATTTCTTCCCTCGTCGACTCGCGTCGAATTCTGCTTACCCACACTATTAAGCGCTCTCGGCAATAGTTGGTGTCTTTCGAGAAAAAAGCCCTGTGCTTACGCCGGGTTCCGGACCCGTGGACCTTCCAATCTCAGAGTTTTCGAGGCTACCTCTGAACCACACGGGACGACCTGCTGTAGATAGGTGGTGACTTTTTCTTGTGTTTGTTGGAGAATGTGCCACAGCTGCTGTCGGTTCTCGACATCAAGCGCGCGTGGAATTTCTGAGCGTTTTGACCACACTTCCAGCTTAGACTTGCGTTGTTGTTGTTGGCTGGCGTGCTTATAGTGAGAGAGTCCGTCGAGGCTTAAATCCTCGCCTGGTTGCTGCCTATAGAGAGAGAAGACTCGCGTAGCTTAACTCCTTCTCCACGTTTGGGTAGAACGAAGCAGGTTAAGGATGCTTGTTTCGTGTACGTACAGTAGTCCACAACAACCATGCAGTACATCATACTGTTAGACGCCTGGTGGGTCGGGAACACATACACCCCTTGCTCGGTAGGTACACGGTGCATGGTCTTATAGCAGGCGCCGCCACCTACGACAGGGAAGCAGCACAGATATTATACGGCCCTGAGGAATTACACCATCGATCGGCCACGATTTCAGTAGCAGAGCAGGTGAAGATACTTCCTCGTACAATCATCATACGAGACAGTATCTCCTCCAAATCAGCTGCGTGGCCGGTGCGCCCGCCCGTTCCTCCTGCCTCCCCTCTTTGTGGTGTTCTATTTCCTTGCCACAGAACGATGCGTACAAGTACCCGGACATCTACGTGTGTACGTACGACTTTTACGGGTGCGATGACAACAGCCTGCTCGAGAACTGCACGCGCTCCGCTCACAGCACGGAGGGAGGAAACTCTACGGCAGTTTTCAACCCATTCGGAGAGGATAGGCAAGAACTCGAAGTCGGTGTGGTCAACACGACGGACGGGGTGAGCCACGCCTACTTCTCGGGATCGAGCGCCATTAGCGGGGGATACCCCCATTTTACTCCAGTACTTTAGGGCCACCATCAATAGCGTGCGCGACTCTATACTTCACTAAACGCCGGAATTTGAAATATTATAGTTTTGTTGCCGCAGCGTAACAAATAATCCCCTGTAGCAAAGCAGTGTGCACATGGCGAAATCAAGCACTACGTACTTGTAGCATCAGTGTGACCATGATTCGCTCAAATGTCAGAAGGCCTGAAAAGTGTTCGCCCTACCTCAGCCTTTCGTCGCCTCCTCAGACAGGGGACGAATATTATAGCGTTGTCGGTTGCGGCTGACAGATTGATTGACGATTTTCCCAGAACTAAAAAGCAAAACTCTTCGCAGGCGGTGTGGTCCGCGGACCGATGATCCGTCTTGTAAGGTGGAGAGACGCTACGCCATCCCCAAAACCCAACGCCAGTTTTGTTGTTTTTCCGTTCGTGTCCCATACCAATGTGTTCACGCCAACGTACTAAATAATCGCGTCCTTTCTTTTGCTGTATCGTGGTTCGTCGTGTTGCATCACGGCTCTGGTTGCAGAGAGGTTTGTGCGTTACCTTCGCTGCTTCAGAGATTCCTGTCTCCGGGGGCGAACGACTTCCAGAGGACTACGTTCTACTGAACGTGAGGAACCGAGTAGCTTTACCAGCCCGCTGAAAGAGCTGGTAAAACGGTGTAGTAACGTGCGTTTGTCCTGCCCAAAGCAACGGTTGTGGCGAACTCGGCAATATCCGCAGATAGATGGCCATCGACGTTTTAAGAAAGCGAAGAATTTTTTACCTGGCATAGCGGAATCGAATACCAGGTACGTACGTGGTGTATGTGCGGCGCCCTCTCGGCGACTCGCAATCCTTTGTGTCGATGGACAGCAGCGAGCTACACATACCCCTTCTACCATAGCGTTTTCCACCGTATAGTATTTTTAAGTCAACGAGGCAAACCGCCCCTCCCCCCGTTCCGGCTCTGCACCTTGTCGCGAAAGATGTACTGGTACCCGGGTGGGAGCGCAAACGCTTCGAATACGTGCATCGACGAGGAGGGCGGGTGGAAATCTCACAGGTAGGTAAAATATGCTTGGTACACCACCAAAGGCTTCAACTGCTGTAGCACACATACCAACACGTGTTGCCAATGGGGTATGGACACGTGTTGCCAATGGGGTATGGACACGTGTTGCCAATGGGGTATGGTTCCTAGGCCGCTGTAGCTATCCGCGTTGCACTGTACAAGTCATCGATGCAGAAGGTCAAAAAGCTTTCAACAAGAGTTTTAATTGGATGTCTCTTCCTTCCTAGGTGTTAGAAGACATTTCCTTGCTTTCTTGCCGGTGGGACAACTTACTGCAACTATGAATAGGGAAGAAAACGAGATTGAGGACTAATTCCTTGGAGATGTACTGTTAATACTGTAGTAGACCAGAGGTTGTGAATAATCTGCAATGATGGGTGTGTAGTCTAGAGCTTTCCATGAGGGGGAGGACAAGTTTGGTTTAGATCGCTACCTGGTTGATTTTATTGGAAAAAGAAAAGTAAACATCACCCGTTCAGATTTGATTGACAAAGTGTCGGTTAGGAGGTACACAGCAGTAGAGTTATTCATAAGGGGCGCTTAGTTAGCTGTTTGTTTTGGGCAGAGGTATTTAGGTATGATCGGTAACATCATCTTCTATGCTTGAAGTAATCGAATTCCGGTATTTCATTTTGTAAAGTATGTAGATTGTATTATGGGAACATGCGCTACACGATGTCAGACTGCAAATGGGACGATAATGGGGCCGGCCGGTGGGTTGGTCTGTCAGCATCAGTCTGCAGAACGTTCTTTGGACTGCTACTTCTGCGGCGAACGATGTTTGTACGTGTCGTCGAATAATAGCTGGCCCTCTCGCCTCCACCGTTGTGCCGCTTCCGTGCCGCCGTCATTACAGTGAGAGCGTATTAATCCATTTTCGCGACGTAGACAGCGACATCCCATCGGCTGGCGTCCAAGTAAGCTACTCTTGCATGACGAGCGCGTCCAACAGCCACATCTTCAACTACGTGGTGAGTGCACCACATGCATACGTGTAGTACGCCAAAGGTCTTGGTGTCTGCGGAAATATAGGCTGGGGGTAATAACGTCGCGAGGAGGCGGTTGTTCGTACGGGTTCGGAGCAAGCCGCCGGACAGCGTGGCAAGTAGGTCGGCGCCGTGGAATTGTTCGATGCCGGTACTTTGCTACAACAGCAGCAGTAGCCAGTAGTCTACCGAATCGCTGATCGGTAACAAAGTCGTCTATAGCAGGTAGGTGAGCAACATAGCTATTACGGGGGACCATAATTAATAGAACCTACTGTAGACACAATAACCTACTGTAGACACCAAAACCTATACATTTCCCTATTTTTGCTAACAATATTTGGTCCACAGTTAATAGGACCTACTGTAGACACAAAATAACCTACTGTAGATACCAAAACCTATATATTTCCCTATTATTGCTAACATTAACATTTGGTCCTATTTACTATGGTCTCCCGTAACAGTCAATGCTCAGTAACGTTGAGTATTATTGAAGTAAGGGTATACGCAATCACGTACGTATGGATAGTACTTGGCATTGCAGTACAGTACTGTACAGTAGTATATCGGTCATTGTGCGGCGCAACTACAGTACGTAGAAAGCTACAAGAAAATATCAATATTTACAGTCGGGTCAGTTACAAACGCAAGCATCCTAGCAACGTTTCTCTGGGTCGGTCGGTGCAATGATCCGTGGTAGAGTACATCTAGACGTAGAGCCGAGGGGTGTCGAGGGTGGCTGCAGGTGCGCTCATTTCGCTCGCAATTGCTCCCACAAACATATCAAACCATTATTCTCAGCTCCCTCTCTCGTCTGTTCTTCTGTGTTCTTATGTTTTGGCCAAAGAGAGGCATCTTTAAAAATCATGATTTTCTTCTGTGAGCGAACTTCACGAGTTCCCGTAACTGTTGCTCGCGCCAAGCCTCTGGAGTTAGCACGTCCACCACACTGTTGCATGCGGACAGTACAACAACAGGCATCAAAATAGACAGCGTCATTTATCGAACCCCGCTGTGTGGTGTGCTTACCACATTTTCTGGTCAGCCCGTATGGGATCCTATGGGATACTCCATGGGACGTTCCATGGGGGGAAAAAAAACAGATAATAACAGATACCGTAATGTTAGACAATGTGGAACACTCGCTGTGGTCGACTGCGTTGAATTGTAGTACAAGCAGTATATACAGCTGCTTATTTTCGCCCCAGAGATGAAACACCTTATACTGTAGAAGCCGGCCTAGCCACCGCCCGAGCGGGGCCATCCCAAACCTTTAGGAAACCTCGGCATAGCCTGTTTCCACAGGCAATCCAGCCAAATCGGGCGGGAATTTGGGAAAACTTGGCATCGACTTTTAAAAAAAGATATTTTCATTGATGCGAATATGATGGAAGGCTGAGCACTTTTGTGTTGTCTCCTGTACTACAGTACACTCGTAGTGGCCACGGCTGCGTTTCTGAAAGTTGAAGAAAACTCGAGACAACAATGTCCAGAGCCTACAACTCAACACAAACACAAATATGGATTTTCCCTCACAACGCTTTTTCGAATGCATTGCGAAGCATGTGTGTCGTATAGTTTGGGGTCCACAAGTGCAATAATAATACTCGTAATTTTCTTGGAGCATGTCGGTTTTATCAGCAACCGACGTTGTTGCCCGCAACGCCGCCGTACTGTAGTCATTGCATTAGGTGGGTCTAGCCGGAAACATCACTGAAGAACGATCAACCAGAGTGAACCACGAAGCTGTGGACTGCCTGCCAATCTGTCTCGGGGAGTTTACACAATATCTCAGCGCGTTCATTGCACGAATACATAGATTTGGTGCTGGAAGGAAAGCTTCATGGTTGGAAAAAATGCGTAATGATTTGCCCTGCTCTCGGAATCGAATCGGACCGCAGAAAATCGAGGCAGACTACTGTAGTTCTCCGCTGCCGTGCAGGTCGGTTGGCGGTTAATAAGGCTGCTTATTGGTTTGGCCTGGTTCCCGTGTGTCCGAAGAGGCTGGCGGAGAAATGGAGGGGTTGGGGTTCGCCCAGCCCCTAACAGCCATGCTTGCCGCCCAGCCCCTATGCAACGGTCCACGCTTGCCAGTATACTTCCAACTGGACACAATTACATACATACGCCTGTGATGCATGCAGGGGATCGGGCTGACGAGGGAGACTCACATCAGCAGCCCGGACACCGCGTCGTACCAGGCTGTAGCAACATCGTCCGCCATTTACAAGGATGAGGTGAGCCTCTCCACGCGATCGCTCAGCCGCCACTCACGAACCAGGGGCTCGGAATGAAAACAATTTCTGGTGCGCGCGGTCAAATACCGGTCACGTCGGACGGGATCAAACCCAATGTTATACGTGAACCATGGTTCGGGTGGAAATCGCGCGCTTTCGTGTATGTAATTTTTCTGCGAGAGTCCCGGGGCGCGCTAACGTGTAGAACGCGCAAGGATTGAGATAATATGTTTATCCACCCCATCCACGGACTGCTCCTTCTAGTAGAGCACCTCGAAGCATGTGCTTACCCGTTCTAAAGGGTTCTACCATACCCATAGTGCCGACGCTGGCAATAAAGCAAGGTGCCGTGATCTGACAGTTAACCAGAAACCTCGCCCGTGACCTTTTTGTTCTCCTTAGAGAGACGGCAACATCACCGGAATCGAGGAACCCTACGCATGGCTGTCTCTGGAAGTAGCCCAGGAAACAAATTCGCTGGAGGAGATCTCGGAGGTTAACCCCCTTGAGATCGCCGAGATGTTCGGAAACGTCGGCGGGTTTTGGGGTGAGTCAAGCGAGCAAGCAGAATCGGAGATTGTGGTCACAGCTTGGTCGTTTCTTTATAACGTATGTTCGCCTTTTCAAGCTGCGTTTTGCCTGTTCCTTCTCTCGCGACTACCATTGTTAAGGGCGTGCCGTGGATCAAGAGGTCCGAAGAGTGTGCCCATCCGCAGCTAGCTGCAAACTGCAAAGGCGCTGTGGCGTTGATAGCGATTGCACAATCAAGCCTTCTGTGACACAGCTGCTCAATAAGAACGTTGATACTTGTTTGTGCCCTGAATCCTAGGCAGCTGTAGAATTCTCCGTAGCCTGGCCCAGAAGCGACATTGGACGCGTGCTACGACACGAGAAGTACCCGTAGAACTATTTGAAGACAAAAACAGTTACGAATAACGGGGACCTCAGCTGGGGCGGGCACTACCCTATACTGCTGGAATGCTATCTGTGTGTTACTGCTGTTACAGTACGTAAGATCACCAGATACCGGTAGTTAATCGGGTTGCACGTGTATTTTCCATCAATCTCACTTTTGGTGTGTGGTATAGAACTCCTTGAGCGAGGAGTCTCGTTAACATTAGGGCAACCCGTCCCGCTGCATGCATCGTTGAAATGAGAAAGGGAGGAGCATACCGCGACCGAGGTGGGCCCAACCACCCTCTCTCAAAATCTGCAAGACGCACTCGCTGCGGACAGGTGTAGACCTAGAGAGGCACCGTACGGGCCACTGGACCGACCGACCCCAAAAGGCTTTGGCTTGGCACATAATCGTCGTAAAGTTGGCTACGCATTCTGTGAGATTTGTTAACGTCCCGGCGAAGGCTCTTGACGAAATAATTATAACTACTCATTTCGAGGCTCTGACTCTGTGGTAAGAGAAACAGAGGTTGGACCGAGTGAACTGCTGTGAAGATTACACTTGTAACGACGAAGAAACTATATCAGTTTTTGAAAAGGCGATCATTGGCGATTTGTAGAAACCAAGAAGAAGAGAAAGATACTGGGAGAAGAAGAAAGAGAGAGGAGTAGGTACTCTACGGGCTGTTGCACTGGCCGAAAGTCCGTAAGGGCTATTGCGCTGGCCGACAGTCAGTTCTACATCCAAACGTTCCCTGATATTCACGGTGGCACGTTAGATGCCCTGTATTAATACCAACGTCCCAATCAAGACAAGTTGGATATACGATATACCAGGTACCGAGCGAAGGTACTGAGGAATAATCTCCGATATCCAATTTATAACCAAACTAATATACTCAGTGTACTCATGCGTAGTGACGGTACATTAACTAGATGCATCTTGATCTCAACGTCCGGGATTTCAATACGTCCCCATAGTGTAAAGTCTCGTAGCTAGAGGAATCTGCTACTCTGATAATGAACATCAAAATACAAATAAAGAACACATGTTCAGTCCTGCGCGTTGGCAGCGGCAATAAGAGTGTAGACTCGTCCTATCAAACAATTTTCTCGCGGTGCAATACTCTAGCAGAAAAGAAGAGCAAGTTTAGCTGTTGTATGTTGAACGCGCCTCCTGCCGTGATACCTAGAGCTACTATATGTGCAACCGAAGGAAATATACAAGCGTGGACGCTGGTCCAGTACAGCATAAATGCGTACTGCTCAAGTGTGTACGTACGTACGTACGTACTCGAGAGAGAAGTTTACAAATACGGATAGTATAGGAATAGACTATCCTATTGGTGTATGTCATGTCGCCAAAAATTACCCGTCGAGGTGCTAATTTGTTGGCCAGCGAGTTATGTCCTATAAACGCAATTGTAAGAAAGTACTCGTATCTGCTGGGCGTAATACTGCGCCCCCTCAATTGAACCCTTTAACAAGATAAAATATTGAAGAGCATCGAAAGTAAACTGTGAACTTGTGTCCAATACTACACCGAATATTAACTATTAATAGAAGTACTCACAGTCCATAGTTTAACACGTACAACTTGACGGATGTGCCATGCACGTACATACCGACTGTCAGGCTTCAACCAGAAAGTACTGAGCACGTCGTTTTACTCTCTACGTTATACGTTTGGACGTACTTGTTCGGAGGCCATGGACGTTCGACTCCACACTTTGACCAAACAATTAGCAGCCTGTTTACACTGATCACCAGTTATCCACGTATGCTATAGGACTGCACTCTACTGAGCGTTCGTGAATTAAACCGCGAAGCGCCTATTCCCCCTCGAAGGCACGTGTTGCACGTGTGGAAGCAATTGAACTTATAATGCCTGCCACTTACTCGTAAAAAGTCTTCTATCTGACAGGTCCCGTTCAAAACAAAAAACCCCTAGAACGTTGCTAAGGTCGAACGTCTTAGTATGCACTTTTCAGCGCATTGGTGTACATTAGGAATGAGCACTTCTACACTGCCGCCGTTGTTTAAAGTGTTGGCATACAAAGTATTGTGTTTTTGGTTGGGCTCCTCCGATACCTCCCCCGGGAACATGTGGGACGCCCATGGACGTCCCGCTGGAACCCCCGTTATTCAGCGGCATCCAGCGGGGGTGTCGTGGGTAATCTCAATGGTTTCCACAGAATCTCACGAGCAAACGTAGATGACTCCATGGGAGGCCCGTGGCTACCGTGGGTCCCTCGGGGATCCACTCAACCGTTGCGGGTGTCCACGGGAGTTCCCGTGGGACCTCCCATGGGACCCCATGGGTCTCCACGACACGTTCCACGGGATGCCAATACCATCATACGACGGAGGTTTACTTGTGTAAAATGTACCGGTTTCATTACATATCGCTTGGAAACAAACAAAACACAGTTTTCATGTCAAATCCCCAAGCCCAGAGCCCATCAACGCTCCAAACACCAAATAAAGGACTTTACGTGGATCCCGGCGTAAGTGTCATCATGCAAATCCACCAGATGTTATCGAAACTTATCGCAATAGCTAAGGTAATGATGTGTTGCTACGAGGTCCCATACGTCACTACGAGTAAGCCCATGATTCCCATAGGAACCCGGGAGCAATTTTGTTGGGTTCCTGTCGAATACGACGGGTTGCATGGGAATCATGATCTCGCGTTGTATCCCGCGGTTGGAAGGAAGGCGAATGACCCATGGGTTCCATCGAATAACGCATGTAGATTGTTCAGACACAACTAATGTTTTGCGAACCACAGCGGCAGCAAAATTATCTTCAAGGAAGGATCATCAAAGACCCAGCGGGGGGCGTTGGGGGGGGGGGGTCAGCACCGCGCCAACAACGGGGTGGTGCACAGTATCGTCGTCCTGATCCCTAGACACGTTTTGATATTGTGGATGAGGTGTCGGTGATCCTGCTTGGTTAACTGTTCGTGCCGATTTCGGGGAGTTGCTTCTCCCTCGGACACATGCTGCGATAGGGGTGCACCTTATTTTTGCTAGGGTTCCCTACTTGAGGGGCTCTGTACCTCATCCAAACCCCAACTAGTTGAGATACAATGCGAACTTTACGCGATGAACCATCCCATGGCCTAGGTAAGCAACGATTTATGTTGCAAAGCTTGAATGGAACCCTGACGAATTTGGGTTAAGGAGCTCTGGCGTTCAGAAAATATTGTATCCAAACAGTCCTACCTCTATCGTAGCGCGCGTCGTCGACATGGAGAGTATACCGTGGGGGATGTTGATCTTGCCCTCCGTCGTGAGCAGTACCGAACGTGTAGAAGAACCGCAGTGCCGTATGCCACATCTTCTGGGCGAGACCTGACAGTTCGGTCAATGATGCCGTTGAGAGTAGCCATGTTGACCATGTACAACGACAAGCTGCCAAACTCCGTATCGAACCCTCTCTTTCTGTCAACATGTTCAATAGAAATACAGCCTCCTTAATATGTGTGCCACCTGCGTAAATATTTACCTCCCTCGTTGACATGACCGCGAGACGCTGCAGTCCCGACGTGAAGCTTACCTGGACTTTGCCTGACATCATAATATTTTACGGAGATATCCATTCCCGTTGTCCGGGAAAATGCTCAAACTGGCTTCCGGAAACGCCGGAAGACATGAATCTCCCCCCCCTTATTTTAGGCCAGATTTGGTGATACCGAAGTCTGCAGTGCCGGAGAAGTAGTGCCTATGATTCCTCGCCACGACGATAACAGCCTTCGAAGTGCCCGACACAGCCCTAACGAGTTGGATGGTGTACATCGACTTGTTCTACGTCGATATCGGTAGGGTCGTTGCTGGCGAGTAGGTTGCCTCGTCACCTATGTTTGTTCAGCTTTGTGAACACCATCTCTCGCTCCGAAAGGCTGCAAACCTGGGTAGCCGCCGAAGTATGCGTAGGTGAGGCTATTCAAATTGCGCAAGCAGCATCGCTAACCTCGAGGCTCGATACGTTTTATTGGACACATCTTGGCCACTGGACCGTGTTAACATGCGGCCCTTTCCACTGCATCTCCTGCCGGAGGACGTACTCCGCGCATTAGAAAGAAATATAGTGTAGTTACAGGTGCTGCAGTCGGTAGGAAGACGAACCCCTCCCACAGGGAAAAAACGCAACAACTGGCGCTGATGTCGACCCGACAACACCGAGGAGATTATTCTGTGACATAGTGCAAGAAGAACATCACTGTGTCCCGGTTAGCGCAGAAACAAGGGTAAAACAGGAAGAAGCAGAGGAAGAGGAGAACACAAGCAATCGCTGTACACAAGGCAAGATTTGCGCTCTATGGCTAGATGCGCTGCTCCTTGACCCGTGCCCGTGGCACGTCCCGTGTTCCGTGGCGTTCTCAACGTCCCGATGAGCCGGATATGTTTGCGCTAGGACAGGGTTCCATGCTACCGCATAATTAACACAACCGACTGAATCGTGGCTACCAGGTTATGGTTTAACAAACCGCCTCATTTGTGGGAATATTGAAATTAAGTGGCGTATATTTTATCAACGGCGAAGATTCACCACGATCTCAGGTCAGATTAGTTTGGTACTACAGTATCAACAGGGGATGCGTACTACGATAGGGGTCCTGTACGTACCACGGTTTGGCCAAAACTGTTTCCGATGAACGGGGCTCCTCATGCTGAAAAACTGCCCTATGTCGTCGGAATCATTATCCCTATATTCGTGTTTGTGTTTCAATATAATTTTGTTGCTTAGATACCCATCGCAGGGCATGGAGGTGTACATCTAGACAAGAAAAGGTAATTGTTTGGGTGAAGCATAGCGCGCCTCATGTAAGGAGCCTCCGAATGTTTAGGCGCATCCCCTGTGGTATCGCCCGACAGGCTTACTTCTGACAATCAAGCGAACCGGTTCTTCACTGGTCTTCTTGTGGAATACGCGCACCCGCCGTTGGTTTTCCTCGCCGCAGATTTGCTCCTGTTGTTGTGGCCGGTATTCTTCGTGACGGCAGCACGCCACACACCTCACCTTAGGGTCCGCAACTTCAAAAAGTCAGCTACTAGAGGGTCGGAGCGCGTCGCGGTCGTGTCGGATACGCTCCGCCATACTCTGGCGTCGAGGCGCCACAGGAAACGGGCCAGACGAACCGAGCAAGGCCCCACAAGGGAAACAGAGGAACACAGGCCTTCGTGGGAATACGCCGACGCCTCAGTTCATGGTCAGGTGATGAGGGCATTTGTTGTAGTCAATGTTCGATTCACTCGCGCGTTGGTGCATTCTAGCCTACATTGCGCCACAGAGGAGCCGTGCTGCGGTAGTGGTTGCACTTTGAACCCACGCATTTTGCACTGATGGAGATCCTCAAATGAAGAGCTACCCCCTATCTCTAGATCTGATGTAAATTATATACTACTACAAGATCCCCCTTCGGGATGTGGTTGATTTGAACCACGGGGGTGTCGTAACTTGAAAAATGAGAACACAGGCATACCTATGTACGTATATGAGCATGTGTGGGGTTCGCTGCTGTTATATCCCATCCCTCGTTGTTGTTGCTGCTGCTGCTACGCCGCTCGCTGCTGTTGCTGCTGCTGTTGTTGTACTGCTTAATGCTGTTGGACTACAGTGTACCACAAGCGTGCTTTTGAAATTCAGAGGACACGCAATTCATGTAGACCCCCCAGGTTGGTCGGTGAAAACCCGATGTGCTCCGTCCCGGCAGTGTAGGGACGGGAAGGTCCATGGTCATACGACTACGACTATACATGAAAATCAGTACCCCCCCCCTCCCGGCTCCCACAACGCCGTCCCAACTCGCTTAAACAGAACCCCTCGCACGAGTACAAGCTTCGTCATCTCCGCACCCAGGAGGACACCTCATCCAGAAGGAGCCGCTGTCTCCCCCCCGTCTCGAGGGCACCGGCGTCACGTTTCCTTCTGACGCCCCAATTTGCACGGCAAATGTCTTCACGAGCAGCGCCCCCAGCAACGCAAGGGCTTGGAGCAGTCCACAATGACCGGCCGTTTGCGGGCGCGCTTCCAGGCCGGGGTGTAAGGGCGATGCTACCTCCGTTGCGTCCGCCAGCGACAGGCGGCCCGAGCAGTAGCGAAATCGTGATTATGTAGGCAACAGGCTGATATTTTCTCGGTCGGCACGGTGCTTTCTGTATGGATGGAGTACCTGTTATACATGTTTGGTTTTCTGGTATATAATACGTAGCCTGAGTTCTTCAAGCGCGCCCTCGTTGGGTTTACAGGGGAAGAAGCGGAGAGAAAACAGCGCTAGCTAGCCCATTGCACCTAACACCGACGACCGTACCAGAAGCGAGAGATAGTAAATGGATGGCCCCGTTGTATAGAGGTCAACACGAACGGACGAGGTTGTCCTGGGATAAAGTTGAACCTTGTCACTTACAGGTTCCCAAGTGCTATGTAGATGTTGGTTGTTGTGTCAGGCTGGCTGTTGCATTGTCTGTTGAGACTACTCATGTACTCGGTGCCGAGGTATTAATGAACGGTATTTGGGGTTTCCACAGAGACAACAGGCATGGTTCTTTGTTGAGCGTTCGGCGTTGAGAGGTGCTCGCACACCTCCTCTTGTCCTTGTTTACGACGAATAGTATACATACTAGGTATACCCTTTGTGTTCCTACATCATGAGTGCCCAGCATTGAGCCTGTTCCAGCGCCACCCTCCGTACTACGAGGCTCTTCATCACGCTAGCGCCTCTGTCCAAGTACTTGGACGTGCCTTGTATTTGGGGAAACACTGGGACGACGTTCTGGTTGGGGCTTCGCCAGGAGAGCTGATCTCTACTCGAGGACGAGTGATAGATTTTACATGTTTGGCTGATATATAACATGATGAATGATAGCAGAACGGCTGCTGAAGGAGCGGGTCAGCTCCAATGCAGGATGTGCGAGCGAGCTGGACACGCCCACCCCCAGTGCGCAGCGGTGGTTACCATCACCTGCGCTCCCAACCCACCGCTGCATGTCTTGTTCGACGCTGGATTACTGCCACCCCGGTATAATTACACGGACTACAGCCGTGTTCTCACCAGTGCGGAGAGAGTCTGTACTGTGCATCCATACCTACCCCCACAGCAAAGGCTCTTGGATGCACAGTACAAGGAGCAGCAGCGGCAGCAGCAGCAGCAGCAGTACCTCCCGCAGCACCAACAGCAGCCGCAGCATCAGTACCTCCCGCAGCAGCAACAGCAGCCGCAGCAACAGTACCCCCAGCAACAACAGCAGCCGCCGCAAAAGCATTACCTCCTGCAGCAGCAGCCACAGCAGTACCTCCTGTAGCAGCCACAGCAGCAGTGCCTGCAGCAAACGCAGCAGCAACAGGAACAGCAGTGAGCGTGGGAGCACGGACAGCAGCAGCAACGACCTGCGTGGGAGCACGAGCAGCAACAGCGGCCCCAACACTTGCAATTACAGCAGCAGCGACAGCCGCAGTACTAGCATGTCCGGGAGCAGCAGCAGATTCAGTTTTCTTATTCTAGTACCGTTAGGGTTGCGGATCGGGCGGTTAAATGCGTTGAAAGCGGGGCGGCAGAGCCCATTTTGGAGATGAAATATGATGAAGTCGGAATTTCGTATGCGGCTGCTCAGCAAGGCAAAAGGACTAGCGGCGAAGAGAGAGACCACGATCGTGGCGGAGGGGGTGCTCGAGGAGAGCAAAAACAGCCGCAGCAGCAGAAACAAAAACGGTG
>JAYJME010001846.1:0-15136 GCA_036873775.1 Costaria costata
GGGCCCGGTACTCATAGCATGCACGGCCGGAGTCGTATGACCATAGACCCTTGCATCCCTACTATGCCGGGACGGAGCACGTCGGGTTTGGGACTTCATCCATTAAGAAGGGACGGACACCTGCTATGATAGGGGCGGCGCAATTTGTCCAACCCATGTTTGGGGTTTTGTGGACGGGGGTCCTAAACGGACGAATTACCGAATACAGTACCTGTTCGGATGGAGTTCCGAACGTCGTGTACGATACTTTGTAGGTTTTCTATTTAATAAGCTATGGGGTGTTTCGTCGCGATGTGGTTTTTCCGGCTTTTGGTAACGAACAGTATCCAGCGCCCCTCCAGTGAAGAGCTTTACAAAAGTATCCGGAAGTACCCCTACCTATTGTACCGCGTGTCCCCGCTGGTCACGAAACGTTTAGGGAAGCAAATGCTGCCCCTAACGTGCCAAGCGACTGAGTTTCACAAGGTCTCAACAGGGTATTCTTCTTCTGTTCCACAGGACGGCAAAGCTTCTGGTCTGTGTGCTCTCAGGAACCGCGTTGAAGGTTGGGTGTGGTGCACACTTTATCAACTGGTCTTCGGTCATTGCCGAGTGACGTGGGGATATCCGTGGGATGAGATAGGTTAGGTCTCTTGAGTGCCACGTGATACGATGTGGGTGAGTTAGCCCCTTTCTGCCAACTACGTCTGACCGACGGAAGTCCTCAACCGACCGCCTATCCAATACCGTTGCAGTGCTACAATCGAGTTTAGACTGGTGCTATACACGGTAGAGGGGGCACCTTTAGTTTGTTTGTTTGTTCATTCAGCGCATCAGAGCCACTCCGACTGGTGACCACAGCAGTAGTTAACCTTTATAATTGCATAGGAGAGGTTTTAGAGAACCCCGTGAAGTGAGGAGCTCAGGCTGAGTCAATATTGTTTTTCACACCCTCTACTACTTTGGGCCGCGCGTTTGAGTAAAGCGTGTTTGACGTTTTGGTGCCGAATAGTATTCGTGATGTAAAAATGAAATTGTTCTCTTGTTGTGTCGTGCCCATCGTCGGGAAACGATTTTGTTTTCCATGCCGACTTTCCACAAGGACGCATGCACAGGAGGGACGGCGGTCACGGTGGTGGAGGAGTACTGCGGGGAAGGCTACCAAGGACCTCGTGAGTGCCCACATTTTTGACCCATGCTATAAGGTGGGGGTGATACAACTTATATTTGGCTGAGGCTCGTAGTACGAGGGGCTTTCTGTCACCTCATCGAACCTCTGGCTTTGTGATCAAACGAAAGGGCAGACCGATGAACACACCTAGATGACGTAGGTATACAACGCAAATTGATATATACGCGTTGCGAGACGTGCTACGATAGACGTTGCCTTTTTTGGCTATTTTGTTCTGAATGACGAGGCTCCTTAACCCAAGTTGCGGAATGTCATTCTTTTTCTTACAGTATTGTTTTTTTAAATGACTAGCCCATGATGGTTGTTTTCGTCGGGCTGCCCTTCCAGTTTCCTCCAAAAACGTTTTCGGGTGTGGTATGCAGCTCTTAAAGCGAAGAGGGCTCCTCAGAAAAATGAATGGTGCACCTCCATCGTAGTAGCATGGGTCGGACCAACACATCTAGGACCTGCGATAGACACAATGCAACACGCTCGTACGGTGGAGGTGTTGTTCCATGAAGTAGTGTTCTTGAGGGTCCTCGGTCTATTAATAGGAGCCCTGTACTTCACACCTACAAAGTGAGTGTGAGCATACGCATAGTGCAACCCGACTAAACAAAACAAAATAAAAAACATGACCTAGGTATACAATAATAAGAGTATTGCCAAACAAGTATGGCACCCCGACGAGGCCCACCAACAAACTTCACAGTAGTAGTCGATTGACATGAAATTTGATGGTGAAGATTGCAATACCATGCGGAGGTTCCTACCGAGACTTCCAGGTTGTTCGACATTGAGGGCCTCTCACCGGTGCCCGGTTCAAATTTCCAATCCGCTGAAGGGCGTCTCACTCGAGCATAGAGTTTAAAGGAACAGTCTCCCGGACCAAATTTACAATCGCATTCATTCGTCCATTAGCAGACTGGTAGAATCCTCCCCTGTCCTAGTGACCATTCGCGACTCCGATGTCACCCGAAGGATGCCGATACTTTCCCGTGTAGTGCTCGCATCTGAAATTTCTTTCGCAGCGTGTTTTGTTTTTTCTCGTTTTGGGTTAGAACCAAAACCGCCGTATTCATTGGCCTTGTGAGGCGTGCTACGACAGAGGTGCACCGGTTGTTTCCAGAGTGAGGCTTCTCACTTTCGGAGCTCTGAACTTGACCCACAAACTGGTTTTGAGCCAACCAAAAGTGCAACCGAATCACAAAACCCACGACCTAGGTAATCATGTCGAAAAACAAGAATGACACGATGACGATTTTGGTTTAAGGCGTTCCGTCGTTCAGAACCAAAAATACCAAAGATTGCTACCTCTGTCTTAACACGCGTCTTATGGCACAACGTAACAACTCCCCTCCTCTCTCTCTGGCCCAACGTGTCCGCCGAATATCAACACCTCCTCTCCCCCGCCAAAGAGTGCTCCGTGTGCTCCCCAGGGTTTGGCAGGGGAGCGGCCAAAGAGTGCCATACATGCTCCCAAGGATTCAAGATTGGCATGTACTTCCTCGTGGTTATGTCGGCGCTGATAACGTTCGCCATCGTGTATCTCTTAGCTGTCTATCTGGTGAGTGGGGAACGACCTTGTTGTTGACGTACTGTGTGAATTCCACCGCAACTTGTTGTTTTGGTTGGAGGCCGACCGGAAACGCCAATCCGGCCACGATGTAGTCCAAGGTAGGTCGCTGTCGAGAGAATCCTGCCGCTGTCGTAAGGGAGTCACGTTTAGTTGTTTTGGAGTTTCAGCCCTCCAGGGTGATTCGGCCGACTGACTATCCTATTGTCTTGAAACCTAAAGCCCTTACGTTTTGAGAGTTTGCGGTGTGTACCCACGTGGGGCTGGGTTTAACGCTACGCTATCTATATATTTCGAAGATTCGTTTGGATTGAAGTACGGAGCCTAGGCTAAAGCGCGGTATGTAAACAGGAGGGTAGACCGCCTGTCGTTGCACTAGGCTCGACCTTTCTGGTGGGAGCTGACCACCTTGACATGGTCCCTCCACCCAGATGACGCGAAGGCTGCCAAAACCTACGCGTAGCCGAGACAACTCGATTCCTCTTTGTTGCGGTCAGTAGCGGGCGAACGAACGACAGGTGTTTAAACCGTGTGCGTCCATAAAATATACGTAGAACAATTAGTTAAGGATGGATGCTCGAGCGATGCCATCGATGCGATTGGCCTCTCTGTCAGCCAAGATAGCGCAGCAACTAAACACCATATGAAGGTCCAGAAGGGCCTTTAACAAGTTTCGCCTCCACTATCCGACGCGTACTGCAGTAGAGGTGCACCACAAACGTCTTGGCGATCTTCATTTGAGTACCTCTCTGCCTCCCCGGCTAATTCCCCCAAAGCCTATGGCCTTGTAATGTTCAAACGGGGAAGCCGATGAACAAAGCCATTTGACCTTTATTACGAGTACAACGACGAACCATAGTAAAACGTAGTCGAAGAGAGATGGAGTAGCTCTTGGTCAGTGAAGGAGCCCCCCGTAAGCCTGAAGCGGAAACACCACAGATTGTTATGCTTAGCGTGTCACACTCCTTCCCATCGAAGCGATTGTCACAGTACCTTCCCGCCGCAGCACCGCACCTACCTACTGCGAGAGGGGCTATAGAAATATGCCCCTGCGTTTACGCACCATGTTAGCAATTCATTACAATGGGTCTTCCCAACTAAAAAGGCAAATAAGAAGAGAGATCGTGGAACAGAATCCCACACCAACCAAACCCACACGCGGGTGCCGATTTCACAGAATCTATATACAAACCTATATGCGTAGATCCGTATATTGTGACGAGCGTCGCGCACCGGCAGCCACGCACCCATCCTGTTCAATTCGCTCCATACGCTGTCAAAAGAGTTTTTATACTAGCGATGCCGTCTCTTTCGCGGAGTTGTGCGCCTGGCAGCGGAAGCGGATATCCAAAGCAAACCGACCAACCCATCTGAATCCGATGCGTCGGTGACAAAAACGTTTTACTTCGACCTTTTGTTTGTCAGATTGGAGGAAAGGATGCTGTATCCTCTACGGTCGCGAGCACGAAGGAATCGGTTCTCAGACCCCGGGGCGTCGGGCACGGGTTACCCTCCGGCGGCCGCGGCAGCATCGGCTTCGGCCCCCTCAGCACCTATAGCAGCGCCAGGTCGAACTTCTCCACCAGGGGGGAGAGACTGGCCCGGTCCAAGCGCATCGGACGGAAATCGTCGAACAACGTCATCGTCAGCTCCAGAGGTAGCAGTGGGCGCACCATGACGGGGGTCGCGGAAGGAAGTACGCCTGCCCGTTGTGACAGCGGTGCGATTGGTGGCAGTCGGGAGAGATTGGACGTTCCACGCGGGATGCCTGGGCTGTCGAGTGTCTTCGGCAACACTCGACGGCGCATGACCGTGCCCCTAGGCCATAGCGCCGACGGGGGTATGATATCGCCCGCGGTTCGAACCGCACAGCAGCAAGGATCCGCCAGCAGTATCAATACCACAGGCGGCGTCTTGGGGACCGCTACTACGCCAACCACACGGGGTGCCATCGCCGAGGGGGGCTTGAGCAGCGCTCATGGAGGAGAGGCGGGGAGTTCAAGGGGGCGTCATGCCCCTGCGGGGGGAAGTGCGAACCCCACCGCCGCCACAAGGATCGGGGAAACATTGGCTGGGTTGCCGCTGTCGAAAGTCAAGATTGTGATCGGTAAGTCCTCACAAAGTAACCTGTGTAGTGTATCCAGATGATGCTCTCATTTATCACAGGTCAACATATCGAACAGTGCGTTTGGTGAACTTGTGCGTTGGTTCATTAATACCTGTCAACTAAAGTACATATTACCGGTGGGTAAATGCTTCGTTAGCACGCGGACCGACGGCTTCACGCCCGCTTCACGTTTTCATGAGGTCAAGATTGGTAAGGTTGTACACACACCCCATTTGGTTACCGGTATGGACAAACGGTTACTTTACATAGCGAACACGAGGTTTTGCGCAAGAAGATCCATTCGTATTGCGAGACTCGTCGGCACTCCATACACGGGATGGGTAGGATTGTCATGTCTGAACATAGGGCAAGGCCGGTTGGTATGGCAACGGAGATTTGCATACACCGACGGCGATGTTCCCGAACGCCATCAGCTGCCGTAAAAGGGTGCTACGCTAGCGGGGGACATTTTGTCTTTTCTCCAGACGATCAGTGCCACTACAGTAAGAAGATTGGAGTAGCTATTTGGTTTTGCTGTCTTTTTTAAGGCCACGCAGGTTCTTATCCACCCCCGATCCCCGGGTTTCCGGCTCACCCTATTTTCTAGATGTTTCATCGGACTAGAAAATCCCGCCGCTGTTTTATCACGCTGCGTTTGGACTTTCGTCTGGTTCATGCTCTTGCAGAGAGCGGGTGTTCAATCTAAGTTTCTTGTCCACAGCAGCTTGTGGTCCTCTCCAGATCGTCCGGCGGCAACTTCTCAACGGAGGTCTACACCTCGACCTTAGGGTGCTGCAATGGTCGAAATTGGTCGAAATTTGGCAGACGCACGGAAGGAGGCAAACTTTCGACCCCTAACTGAACGTGTGTACTCCACTTGCGGACAGCTACGTCTCACCACAAGCAACCACAGCCCGTGAGATTATATCACGCTCACTATGGCGTGCGTGAGGGCATAGGGTGTATCGGCAATCAGCCGTAGGGAGCCAGAATCGACTCGCGAGGTGATTTCGTGAGGTCAAAGTTGCAGCCATCATCACCAAACAATCAAGGAAAATATTGCAAATTCGACAATTTGGTAGTTTTGCGCGCTAGTAGGTAGTACCATGGGTACAACATGTATGAAAGAACGGCTTTCACCAGACGTTAGCTGAGGCTTTGGCGTATCGGTTGAAGTATCAACATAGTGTACACAAAAAAAAACCTGCCAGGCGCATTTCGTTCGCGTTTGAGGTATTGGGCTAAAAACAGAGAAAAAAAAGGGCAAAAAAGCTCTGGATTCTTGTACTTCGTAGATTCTGAAAATATGGGATCTTCCTTGTGAAACGTTTAACTCTATTTCCAAGTCGTTTGCTTTTTTTTGCGAAACGCCCGCTCGCGCGTACTTGGCAACATATTCCTTAGGGTTCCTGCGTGGCCTTAACCGTTTGCGCGTTTTGGTTTCGTAGTATGAATCGTGCCTCGGGAGTGTTTGGTACGTTGCACGAAATATAAAAAGAAATGTCTCAATTCGGGAGAGATAGTTAGTCACTCGTCTCAGTAGCCTAAGGACTCATGCTACGATCGAGGTGCACCAATGTTTTTCTGAGGCTCTTTACGTTGAGGGCTCTATAGTACACCCGAAACGTGCTCTTCGGTAAACTCGAAGGGCAGCTTGATGAGATAACCTACGGACTAGGCATTTTTTAATAAATGATATATCATAGACAAGGTTGACATTCGGACGTTTTTGGGGTGAGGAGCCCCGTTATTCTTCAAAGAAGAAGCTTGCAATCTCTATCGTAGAACGGGTCCAAACGTCGCAGCGAAACTGCGAACGCCCCGCTCCGACCGTAGCATCAGTCTGTCGTTTCGACTCTTTACAGTGACGCACGCCAGACACCCTAGGACTTGTGGTGGACGTTTACCATGCCGCTCTTCTTGGCATTAAAATGTGACACGTACTGGGGATATTTCCAGGTAACCTCAAGGCCTGATTCGGGCCGAAATGTATACGAAGTACGTATCTTCGTCGATGGATGTAGGTAATATGTTCATGGTTATGACCGCTTTTGTTTTTCGAGAGACCGAGGTTTTAACTCCTCCGCGAATATAGCTGAACGGCTATCGAACAACTTCGAACGTCACAAAATTTCTGTCTGACATGAGTTGGAGTTTGCCTCAAACTCTGCGGTAGGCGCCGGTTCGAGTTCGCCCCAAATTCACCTCATGATTAAACTTCGCCTAACCTCCCCGACATGCCCCCCCCCCTTCCCACCCCGCGGCTGCCCTTTCCCCGCACTGTTTCATGGCCACCGTCTATGGCGTCCGCTACTCTTAACTGCTGCTGCCGTACCTGTCGAGGGCAGTCGTCTGGCAAATATCGAGTGCGGTAAGCCCACGTTTAAACCAATACTGGTTAGCAAGAGTGCCCGTACATACACCAGGGTTGTGGTAGGGGGCGCGCGGTAAGGGTCCTTTGATTGGTTGGGTCTCAGAGCAGCTCGCGCGCGCACGTGAATGGCTGGCCGCCTGATTGTTTTGCAAGGCTTAGTAGTTTGTGGGTTATATCTGCTTAAATCCTATAGTGTAACTGGGGGTACCCCCTGTTCCGTAGCGTTCGTTTGCCGTACACTAGATCGTTCTGGTGCTCAACCACTGCAATGACGGGTGCTACAATAGCTTTTTTCGTGTCGTTTTTTCTTTCTGCAGAACGGGAATCCTTAACCCAAAACCTTCGGTGTGTCAGTTTTGTTTTGTTGTTATATGATTGTTTTGTATACCGAGATCATGGGTTTGTTAATCGGATTGCACTTCTGTTTTACTCAAAACCCACGTTGTGGGTGAAGTACAGAGCTCTGAAAGTGAGGAGTCTCAGTAAAACAACTGGTGCACCTCTTCTGTGGCCTGTGTTCAATTGTGTTGGTGTACGTACACGTATATGCGTTACTCGCGCCGCCGCGGTATTAGCGCCACATTCGCACCGTCTGGTTATTCGCCGCAAGGCGGTGCAAACTGTGCAACGTAAGGTGGTGTTCAACATTGCGCCAAGGACCGTCTCTGTTCTCCATCGACCTATTTTGATAAACTGACGCTCCCCCGGTTTTTATGGCAACATGTCCCTTACCGCGAATGATACCACAACTACGCCGCTCTTTCTGGTGTGCAGTTCGCTGATGTCACCAACGCAGGGTTCCCGCCTATCTACGAGAGTTTTCTTTCTGTCATTGGAACCTTCTCCATGGACCTGGGCTGGATTCTCTCCGCGGCGTGCCTGGCCACAGATCCCACCTTCTACGATAAGCTGCTGTGAGTGCGTCAAGAGGAACTTAACATATTGTGAAATAATTCATGGACTGTCACAGGTTACACCATACATAGATAGAACGGACAGTGACTGTCGGTGCCTCCAACGCACGTCTATAGGTGGCCGCATAACCTGCTAGTGTTGGATTGGCGTCGTTTGTACTGTTTCCCCCTCTCGTTGAACCTTAGGTCACCCTCGAGCACACATAAACCCTATCCACATAGTAGGGTGTCGACGCACGGCATGGACGACGTCTAACAGATATCGCAAGATCTGAGTCGTTCTACGATAGCCCCCCCAACGTTTCTGAAACGGAATCGCTGGTTATAAAACCAGCTCCCGTCCTTATCTCATGAAATACATTGCCCCTAGCCACCCCGACGTCATCGTTCGATAGTCCTTCGCAAGCAAAGTAATTAATGGAAGATATGTTTTCTAAGTATTCTTCCTCGTGTGGACCAGCCATGAAAAGTTCGTTAATTAAAATCGCTGTTGTTTTTGTTTTGGGGGGGGGGGGGTATCGTAGAAGCAGACACATATCACGATGCGAGCGCTTATAGGTGCGCTTTGATCAGACCAAGGGTACGGTGAGATTGGACATTCTTTGGGGCCTCTGTGTTACGCGGTTCAAATATATTGTCGCGCGTGCGTGGCTACTCTGACGCATCTGCAGTCGTGAATGTTTCGTCCGTTTCGGTTCGGTGAAAGATATGCGTCGCCATGGAACCTTTCGTTAAGCTTCGCTACGCATGCAAGATACATTCCCATTAGCCTGAGAGGCCTGACAGGCCTAAACGTCTGCCGTAAACCAGGGGTGCCTCCCGTGCCGTAGCCCTCGCTATCACTGTGGGACGTAAGCCACAGTACAACCATTTAGTTCAATGTGGACGAGAAGAGGTAGCGCTTGCTCCTTCGTCCGAACGACTGCTACGGCCTCTAGCACATTACGTGGAAATATACCGAGAGCGTGAGGTGAATGAACACCGCGAGTATAGCAACAGGCCTCTCATGGTCGGGCACAGCGCAATACTGGCGGTATTCGGGACCAAGGCAAGAGATTTTGGCGGCTTTTTTTACGTGGGCGTGGTATCTGGATAAGCATGTAGAGTTGATCAAACTATACCTTGGTTAAACATGTGGCATTGACGACTGGTGACACAGCAACCGGCGCTTTCCCAGTTTCCACTTTCTGGTATTGACGAACACTCGGGCGAGTGTCTTTTGTGACGCTTACTACGATAGAGGTTTGCACGTTTTGGCTTTTTTGTTTCTGAATGACGGGGCTCGTTGGCCCAAATTGACCGAATGCCGTCCTGGTTTTGCAACATGATTTGTTTAAATGCCTAGTCCATGGGTTTGTTCATCGGGCTGCCCCTTCTAGTTTGCCCAAAAAACAGTTTTCGGGTGTGGTACGGAGCTCCTAAGGTGAAGAGCCCCATAAAACAGACGGTGCACCTCTATCGTAGCATGTGTCTTGTGCTTCACCTTAAGACACATGCTACGATAGGGCTTTTGTGCTTCACCCTAAGCTAACCTTTAAAACAATTTGTTCGCGTAGCGCATACGAGCCAAGCCAATGGGTGTGCGTAACAGGAAATCCTAAAAGGTTAACACCTTACGACTAAGACTGCAAATAACATGGGGGTATGTTCTTCGGCCGAGTGGCTCTTAGCGGCTCAAATCAATTGACCGTAAAGTAACCGCTCCGTGTCAGGACTCAATCGCCTGGTAAAGCGGTGCAGTTGGTGAGATTCAGTGTATACCAGTGTATACCTGGTCGGAAGCAATCGGCAGCGGATCCCGCTGGACAGCGTATATGCTCCTACGTTCTGACGTTTGCACGTGCGTGAAACCGTCCGATAATTTGTCGTTCCAGGATCGTGACAATTGGACCGTTTTTCCTCCTGGGCCTTCTGGCAATCACGTTCCACGTGGGATCGAGAACGGGAAAGCCACGCGCTGCTGACGAACCGATCGTGAGATCACACAGCTGCGCCAGCACCGGGGTGGACGCTATCGTGAGGGCAATTCCCAAAGTTCAAAGCATCCGTAGCAACATCGCAGAGTACAACTCAACGGCCCCAACCGATGTGTCCCACTCCACCATGGGAGCGTTACCGACCGCAGGCCCGACGATGGGTGCGAGGGGGTTGATGCGCAGCGCTAATGCCGCGACGGGATCGGGCAATGTCGCATCAAACCAACAAGCCAGCTGGATGATACATGTCAGGGACGGTGATGACGGAGAGGCGAGCGGCCGAACGTCTCCAGCAGCATCCCAGGGCCCGTTAGGAAAGCCTATCCTGGCCTCCGGGAACTCCCTGCAGAGGATTTGGCAGGCCGGGCCGGGGAACGAGCTCGACACCCAGCAGGTGAACCACAAACTAACAAAAACGAGTACAACGGTAGGGATAGCAACAAGTACTTCCTGAACACAGAATGTTTGGTGTCTCACACAACAAAAACCGATTGCGGCGGAAACATAGAACACCAATCCCTTACCTGCAACGGTAGTGGTGCCCCTCCACGTTTCTCAGACCCATCTCGCTTCAGAGCTTCGGAGCCCCCCGCCCAGAAATAGACACAAGATCTAAGCCCAACCCGATGGAAAGGGAATTTTTTTATACAACCCAAATAGGAGGGGGAAAACCGGAGTTCCCTCCATTTTGGGTGTACCGTACGTTGCCCTTGGTCAGTCAGAATAAACTGAGTATGGCCGAACTGTGATTGTACCTTCTTCGTCGTAGGTAGGTAGCGTCGGACCGAGAAATAGCATCATAAGTGTCTGGCAATCGTCGAACGAGCGTACACTCCAGATAAGAAAACGGATACTACAAATGTTTGGGTTATTTTGTTAAGTCGATGATCCCGAACGTAAAGTGAGCTGTAAAATATGTTCCCGCTGACATGTGACGCTTAAACACCCGTAGCATCTGAGGGGTCTGAAGATTGTGTAACTCGAGCAAGGTGCCAGATAGGTCATGTTGTCACCGGGTTTTGTATGTTATTATATGGCGGCCACTTCAAAGCAAGAGGGTGGTTGTTTTCTGTGATATTAAATGCTACGAATAGACGCTCACCCGCTTATAAAGTGAGTCGGCACCAACGTGGTCCCGCGTATCCAGTCCGTATAGGCGCCACGCACGCCAGACGATGATGTTACGTATTGCTCGTTTCTGATACGTGATAGCAGACAAATCTCGGCTTGCATAGACGGAAAAAATGCGCCCTTGCTTGATATAGCGTCGAAGAACTGCTCGCACCTCCAACAGTTTTTCCCTTTTTCGTTCTTCTGTTCGTGTGTCGCCCCAAATGTTGTCTGCTGGCAGACCCAGCTGTGGGGGCTATTTGCACGGCACACCACAATGACCCTCATCATCCTCTACCTCGTCTACAGTCAGGTTTCTACCGTGGTGAGTGCGATACAAACGCTGCACCGTCGCAATGACCGTGAACTCCCTAACGAATAGAGTCAATCGGCATATACGTATCGTCAAGTGAAATGTATATTGAGCCCGACGTTGCGATACTTCAACGTAAGCCCTCCCGTCGCAACTATCTAACGGGCTATCAACCCTCTGCGCAAACACCGACTCCGTATTCCAACAGCTTTTCCGGAAACATGTTAGATCGGTCCCCGAAGGGAAAATACTTTTTGACCTTTTTTGTTTCTGAATGACGGAGCTCCTTAACCCAAAATCGTCAGGGTGTCATTTTTGTTTTGCAATGCGATCGTTTCGTATATCTAGGTCATGGTTTGTTCAATCGGGTTGCACTTTTTGTTGGCTCAAACCCAGTATGTAGGTGAAGTACAAATGCGCCTCTATCGCAGCACGCCTGTCTTGACAGTCTGTTCAACCTCTCGTTTTGACATTGGCGTTTGAGGCTCCGGGGGGAACTCCACGATTTTCACGTTGTACGACACCGCCTCATGAACTTATGAGTACATATTCTACTGTAGGTTTACAGGTTGTTTACCCTGGGTGACACACGGGTGGCACAAGGGAGCGATCAGCCTGAATGAGTGTGCTCAACTGTTAAAATACAGGTACCCAATACGGAACGAAACAAAACCGACCTCAAAGTAATGAACACATTCGTTACCCCCCGCCCAGAAAGGGCAATCATGGCCGAGTGAAAACAAGTCGCGCGTACCGTTTGTAGTGGCTTCGTACCACAGGAAGGAGCACTGGACACAGTTAAGCGTCGAAACGGTTAGTGGGGCGGGGGTAAATGCAGGTGACCGGTAGAGCGAACGACAAAGGGGCGCGATATTCGTCGAATGCCCGGGTGTAATGCACTGATCTCTACGATATACCATGCTACGAGTTAGTGTATCAAGTAATCGATCCGTGCTAAACGGTTGGGATATGCACGTTGTTGGTGCCGGAGATCATCGCGCTAGGAATAACAATAGCCCAACCCAAAACATAACTAACCTCACTTTCGAAGAAACCAAGCGTTTAGCCCGATCATGCGTAATCACAGGGCCTAGGTCTATAGACCGAACAGCGTTATTGATATTCGAACGATAGTGGGTATACTACTGCAGTTTATTTCTCTCTGTTTGAGGGACCTCTGCCCGTCGGAAATACTTCAGCCAAAACCTGCAACGTACGTACCTCAATCGTAGGAACGGTCAATGGACGAAATGACACTCGTGCTCACACGTGCGCCGCCGTTAAGGTGCGCCCGATGAATTTGAAGCGGTTCATTTGGGGAGCTCCAACCTCATTCGAACGCACTTCGAAAACCTAGAAAGGACACCCCGACGAGAATAATCCCACGGCCGACATATACATATATTGAGTATCACTGAACACAAAGCCATCGCAGTAGTACGTCGGTTGAGCCGGAGCTCGAGAAACAATGTTGGCAAAACTGTTTGCACGCTTATCGCAGCCCACGTCTGCCGTATAAATGGGAACGGCAACATCGTTCATTTTTTCTTTATCATCCATACAGGTCTTCCAGACGTTCGCGTGCGAAGACTACCACGAAATCAACAAACGCTACCTGAGAGCCGACAGCCGCATCGAATGCGATACGCCCGAGCACACGGGCTACAAGATATACGCTGCCCTCATGATCTGCCTCTGTGAGTCTGCCACCTAGGATTGTGTTCAGTAAGCACAGCAGCAGTGCATTGTTTCTGCATCGATGAATCACAGAAACGGTGTAGGAAACGCAATGCAGTTTGTTGTTGGGCATTCCAAAGGGCGGCGCACTCCCATGTGTATAGATTGGCCGGATGGACTGTTATCCGTTGTTGAAGCGCTGTGCAGTTTACCTAGAGTCCGGTTTACTCAACGGTAACCCTTGCTCGTCGGAATCGAGGCATTCGGTCGTCATTGCCTCACCAGTCGGTCCGCCGTGGGTGGTTTTCTCCCTGTTGCAGTTCCTAAAGGCTACTAATGTGTCTCGCCATGAGCAACACGGCTCTCTTCTTTCTGCTGTGTCATTGGGTTGGGGCTAGGGTTCCGCACCGTAAACACCTATACGGCCGGCGCAATTCCCTACGTCTGATATAGACAATATTCATACAATTCCGAGTGGTTTCACCGATGGCACAAGCATTATGTCTGTTTGCGGGGCAATGCTCGGCGTAGGAGCCTTCATCGATTGCGCAACAGCTCAATTTCGAGTCATCATATAAACGTAAGGTGGGTACCACTTGCGCACAAGATATTCGACCTAACACAGCTCCTTGACTATGATGAATTTCGTTTCGTGTTTTGCCAGTTTGTTCGTTTTACGCGCACGAGCAACCTATCTGGGATTCTTTACCGCCGGTATATGTATTTTTGTTAAGCGCTTTCGTTTTTTTTGGTGGGGTACGCAGAGCTTGTCGCGTTACAAGATTTTACGGTAAACACGTTTGGTACATCCTCGCCAGTGCCACGATACCAGCATTCTCCGCGATACGATGAACCTTGCGCGCATGGTGGTCAGCCTGGAACGAAAATGCGGGGACGCAACGATTGTGTCCCCGGCGTTGGATACCGCATCTAGGTTTCACAGACGTATATGATGCAGCAACACGAAAACAGGAGGAAGCAGGTTAGCGAAGCGGGTTTAACTACTTTTCTGGAATGAGTGGCCGCGTTATGTTGCGGCTAATTTGTGGTGGGGGTGGTAACCCTGGATGAGGGCCTCCCGCTTATCGTAGCAGAAACAAACTACACCAAGATTCATCGTACAAATATAATCAGTGACGAGTTGTTACAACAGCAAAGGTATGGTGCGACGAACCACTGGTGCTACGATAAAGGGGCCATGTGTATGTTCTTCTGTTTTCAGCCAACCCATTCTACTCGGAAGAGTGACTACCCCGGGTTTATGCGGTCGCAAGCTTATGCCGAGGTCTGCTTCTACGATAGCCCCCCCCCCCCTCCCCAATCCAGCGATAGTCTTTAAGGACCGTGTTATGGCTGTTCGACACTAGGAAGGATGCTATGAAAACATATCTTCCAACAAGTTTCTTGCTTGCGAAGGACTATCGAACGATAACGTCGAGATGGCCAGGGGCACCGTATTCCAGGAGATACAGCCGGGAGCTGGTCTCAAAACTGGCGATTTAGTTAAAGAAACAATGTGAGGGGGCATCCTAGAACCACTCCGAGTACCCTTTTGATCTCGCGACATGCACTGCTTCGAGGGGTTTTGTATGTTGCGCCAAAAAATCAAAAAACAATTATCTGCTCGGAGAGAGGTATTCACTCGTTCGTCAGGGTTGCCTACTAAAGCCTAGCACAAGTCCAACCAGCGCCAAACGGGAGACGAAGCCCAGTAAACACGTGTCGGTTGATTGTACATTTACAGCTTGGATGAGCTGAACATCGCTGTAGTGTGCGTCGGGATTGATGCATCAATGTAGCCAATGCCACGGGCGGTATCCAAGAATTTCCATACCAGAAACGGGTTTTTTGCGAACCTTAGCGCCGCCTGGCCCCCGCCCTTATGTTACTAACATGAGGCTCTATTTTAAATGTATTCCAACTCGGTCCCGTTTTATTG